>OZ030015.1:63467456-63569956 GCA_964023405.1 Apodemus agrarius
GAATCTGGGAAACCCCGCAAAGGTCGGGAAGTGAGATCCTTAAGGACTGGGTGACCCAGGCGGAGTCTTGTGTGCTCTTCTGGCACACCTGCTAAAGACAGAATTATGAATCCTAGCTGTCCCAGAGAGAGGGTTCCGGCTCTTGCGCTTCGCCTTCACGCTGCCCGATTCCTTCTCTCGCGAATAATAAGACCTGAGCCCCGAGCTGTCTGGGGGACGTGGGGGAGTGTCTTAGGCCCCTCTTACCTCAGACCCAGAAGCCCCGAGAAGCCGGAGCTCTTCTCGTTCTTTGGCCAAGGGTGACCTAGGAGACACTGGTCCAAAGAGCTACAGTGCTCAGCTGGGCCTCCCTGCAACGGAGCACTGCAATGGAGACAAGAACCCGGTTAAGGATTGACGCCCAATACAAAAATTCGAAACAGCCCTGCGAGATGGCTCAGTGGGTAACGGTGCTGGCCGCCAGCCTGAGGACCGGAGTTTAATCTGTGGACCTAAGTGGTTGAAGGAGGGGCCTGATTCCCACAGATTGTCCTCTGACCTTGACACACACACACACACACACCTAATTAAATCTTTTTAAGTTCGAAATACATAAAAATAAAAGTTATTTCAGGCATCTCCCATGTGCTGTGACACATACAAGGAGACCCTTGCTCACTCACCCCTGCAGGAATGACCACCAGATGTTGATCTGGCCTAAAGAACCACAATGTACCTCTCTGCCAAAGCCCCACCGCGGGCTAAGCATCCCTTAATCCTCTCCTTCAGTGTATCCTGCCAAACTTGAGTCTCTTTCCTCTCCTACAACCCTTCCTGGTAAGCAGTGGAGACGCAACTCTTGGAGAGCGTCCTTGGGGGTGGGCTGGGGGCCACAAGTGTCTACTGGCTAGTGCCCGGATGCTCTTCAGAGAAACGACAGCCACCTCCCTCAACTTCGTGGCGAGGGTCAGATGCTTCAGTCAGCCTCTGGCCGGGTGCAGAGTCCCAGCCCTGCTGCGTTATCGCACAGTTGCTGTTCCTGGCTGGGCCGCAGAACCAGGCGGAGGAGAGCGAAGTATGTCTCTAGCTGCGAAGGCAGCCGCGAGTGGGAAAAGTGAAGCCAGCACTGCTCCGCTCCCTTCTTCTTGTTGTTGTTTTTTTTTTTTTTTTTTTTTTTTTTTTTTTGCTACTCATCAATAGCAGGTCCTGAGGGCGCAGTGATCCAGGCAGGCTTCATAGAGGGACAGAGGGCAGGGGTAGAAGCAGGCGCCTCATGTTCACCCTGGTCTCCAGCCTCAGCCCCCCCCCCCGCCCCCCGCCTCCCATTCTTTCCTAGCAACTCCTCTTTATTCTGCTCTCTCTGGTTGGCCCTCAGGTCCCCGCTCCCCCTTTGTGGCCCGGCTCTCTTTCACCCTCTGCTCCTGCTTGTCGCAATCGCTGTACAAAGGGCTGGGGGGCGGGAGTGGGGGGGGCGGGCGAGGGGAGCTCGACCCGAACTGGCTGTCTCCGCCTGGCCGCGACCAATCCGGAGCGCGCGCGCCCTCCCGCTTGGGAGGACTCTTGACAGCCACGGGCGGCCGGGCGGAGCCGCAGGCAGAGCGGGGAGCCCGACGAGGGGACAGATCCGCTCCCCGCAGCCCAGTGCCTCCCGCCGGGGACTGTCCTGCCAGGCCATGCCTCCGTGGGCGGCCGCCCTCGCGCTGCTGCTGGCCGCGCTCGCCCTGCTCCTCCTGCGCCCCTGGAAACGCGCTGTCGGAGCGCGAACCCCTGTCCGGGACCACGAGGAGGAGGTGGTGAGCGGAGGCCCCGCGGATCAGTTCAGCGACTGGTGCGAACCGCTCCCCGGGGGCTGCAGCCTCATTTGCAAGCCGTCGGCGCTGGCCCAGTGCCTGCTGCGCACTCTGCGACGCTCGGCGGCTCTGGAACCCAGTCCGCGCTCCTGGCTGTCGGGGCCCCACCTGCAGACCTTCTGCCACTTCATCCTGCCTGTCGGGCCCGGGCCTGAGCTAGCCCGTGAGTACCTGCAGCTGGCAGATGATGGGCTGGTGGCTCTGGATTGGGTCATAGGACCTTGTGCCAGGGGCCGCCGGGTCACCAACCCTGGGAGCCTCCCTCCCGTGCTGTTGGTAATCCCCAATGCATGGGGACGCCTCACCCGCAATGTACTGGGGCTCTGCCTGCTCGCCCTGGAGCGCGGCTACTACCCGGTCATCTTTCATCGCCGCGGCCACCACGATTGCCCGCTAGTCAGCCCCCGTCTACAGCCTTTCGGGGACCCGTCCGACCTCAAGGAGGCGGTGACTTACATTCGCTTCCGACACCCGGCGGCCCCCCTGTTCGCGGTGAGCGAAGGTTCAGGGTCCGCGCTGCTGCTGTCCTACTTGGGGGAGTGTGGCTCCTCCAGCTATGTGACCGGCGCCGCCTGCATCTCGCCAGTGCTACGCTGTCGCGAGTGGTTCGAGGCTGGTTTGCCTTGGCCCTATGAACGCGGGTTCTTGCTGCACCAGAAAATCGCTCTCAGCAGGTGGGTAACGGGAATAGAAGTCTACTTCTTTGCCTCGTATGGAAACAGACCATTGTGGGAAGGTTGGGGCAAAGTTCTCACAAGGTTTCCAAAGCTGTTCAAATTCTATAATTGATATAGAGCTAGGAAAGTGGGTTTCAAAGCCATAGATAGCCCCA
The DNA here is from genome assembly GCA_964023405.1 of Apodemus agrarius. Taxonomy (NCBI): domain Eukaryota; kingdom Metazoa; phylum Chordata; class Mammalia; order Rodentia; family Muridae; genus Apodemus; species Apodemus agrarius. The sequence goes on from OZ030015.1 coordinate 63,470,118, forward strand.
GGGCCTCCATCAGGGCCGCATCAGTTCATCTCAGTCGCGGGTGTCCTAGCAACCGGTGGTCAGCAGAGGCCTGCACCTGACATTTATCATTTAGTCCATAGCTAGATAGGTCAGCAAACAGGGCTCTGGAAGCAATTGTAGCCGATTATCTGTCCAGAGTGTTTACTCTCAGACTCTGAGCCAGGAGGTGGGAGGAATGAGAGATGTGCAGCCTTTGATTTATTAAAATTCTTCAATCTGACGATGTTTTACATGTTTCTAGGTGACTGCACAACACTTATTTGTGTGTTTGTTCTTTCTGAGTCAAGGCTCCACACGGCTCAGGCTGTACAGATGAGGGTGTGTGCCCCTGAACTCCAGGTCCTCAGCCTTCCCCTCCCGAGTGCTGAGATTACAGGCATCAGGCACTGCACACATCTGCTAAAAAACAAAAACAAAAAAACACCACTGAACTCTTAGGTCTCCAGAGAGAAAACAATTTTAACACCAGGCAAAACTGTTCCACAGAAACCTCTTGAATGACATTTCCAATCTTTCCTAAGAGATGGCAAAAATGAGGTCAGAGGCATTCTGGCAACAAATAGGAAAACCCAGGTCACGGGGTCAGGCCTAGCTAGGGGTCAGATCCTGAATTTACAGGGACTCAGCCAGCCCCTTTAAGACTCACTCCCCCCTCAGTTGAGTGGAGTTAATAATACCACCTCGGCAGGTGCTGTGACCATTTTACACGAAAGCACAGGACCCTGACCTGCCAATCAGAACTTTTTTTTTTTTCTTCTTTTTATTCCCTTGCCATTTTACCTCCTATTTTGAAAAGGTCAAACCCTGAGGCTGAATGAGGGTGCTACCATGGCAACTCAGAGGTTTGGTACAGGGACAGGGTATTCTAGTCTAGCTGAACTGCCATAGTTTCCACTCCAAAATGACCTCCTTCAGCGCTGACCAGAAAGCTGGGTAAGGGCATGGTGAAGAGCCACCCTTCCCACGGATGGCTGGGGATGGAAACTCACGCACAGATCTAAAGCCAACTGACTGGGTTGATTACCTAAAGGACTGAGCTGCCCACCCTGACCTCCCTGTGACCCTTCCAGGCCCTCCCCAGGGAGCTAAGAGGTCCCTTTTCCCAGTGCAGTAGTCTGCAGATCCCTATTTAGGAAACCATCTAATAAACCAATTATAGTCCCAATTGTTTTCCCTGCCAGCGAGCACTTGCTAGGAGTGCATGCCGCAGGTGCCGGTGTCCCTGACCCAGGTCATCCACCAGGCATGTGTTCAACCCAAAACCACACAGGCAATGCATGGAATAAAACAGCGATTGATTGTGAGAGAGGGAGAGGTATCGCCTCCTAGTTTGGATTGTCTGAAACAGTGAGTTCTCTCAGGATGAGCCTCAGAGGAGAGACAGGTTATGAGTTCCTTGCAAAGGGTCAGAAGTTGAGGTTACAGGGAGCGCTATCCCTAGTCAACAGCTGCAAAGGCAAATGTTAAAGGGGCGACAGAGAAGAAATTATCACCCCAACAGAGAAGCCAAACCTATGCATTATATCAGAAATCTTCTGATCTTAAATCATGGCCACAATATGAAAAGGGCTTGGGGGACCAGAAAGATGGCCCATGGTTAAGAGCATCGTTGCTTTTGCAGAGGACCCTGGTTCAGCTCCCAGCACCTATATGGTAGCTCACAACCATCTGTAACTCCAGCTCCTGGGAGTTTCTGATTTGCATGGGCACATGGTCCACGTATACATGCAGGCAAAATATTCACACACATGAAATAGGTCTTTTAAAGGGGCTGTGTTGCCGGGCGTGGTGGCGCACGCCTGTAATCCCAGCACTTGGGAGGCAGAGGCAGGCGGATTTCTGAGTTCGAGGCCAGCCTGGTCTACAGAGTGAGTTCCAGGACAGCCCAGGCTACACAGAGAAACCCTGTCTGGAAAAACCAAAAATAAATAAATAAATAAATAAATAAATAAATGGGCTGTGTTGCCGGGCAGTGGTGGCACACGCCTGTAATCCCAGCACTTGGGAGGCAGAGGCAGGCGGATTTCTGTGTTCGAGTCCAGCCTGGTCTACAGAGTGAGTTCCAGGACAGCCCGGGCTACACAGAAAAACCCTGTCTCGAAAAACCAAAATAAATAAATAAATAAATAAATAAATATAAAAATAAAAGGGGTTTGCTTATGTGTGAAGGGTCCGGGGTTGTCTGACTGAGAGACTGAGACTCATTGGAACTCAGAGATCACCGGGCCTCTGCCTCTTGAGAGCTGGGATCAAAGACCCTTGCCACCAGACTGCTCTTTTCTGTATTTCAAAGGCTCAAAGTCTCTGTGGCTAGACTCTGGCCTGGGCGCAGCCTCTGCAGTAACTTTGCCTGTCCTCTAATGTTCTGATTTCTCTATCCTGTTCTCTCATTCACCTGTGGTCAGGTATGCCTCCGCCCTGGAAGACACAGTGGACACCAGCAAGCTCTTCAGGAGCGGCTCTCTGCGAGAGTTTGAGGAGACCCTGTTCTGCCACACCAAGAGTTTCCCCATCAGCTGGGATACCTACTGGGATCTCAATGACCCGCTCCGGGATGTGGACGAGGCCGCCGTGCCCGTGCTGTGCATCTGCAGTGCCGACGACCCGCTGTGTGGCCCTCCAGCCCGCACTCTGCCCGCCGAACTCTTCCGCAGTAACCCCTACTTCTTCCTGCTGCTCAGCAGCCGCGGAGGCCACTGTGGCTTCCTGCGCCCTGAGCCCTTGCCAGCATGGAGCCACGAGGTCGTCTTGGAGTCCTTCAGGGCCCTTACTGAATTCTTTCGAATGGAGGAGAGAATGAAAGGGCTGAGCAGGCGCAGGACTTCATTTTTAGGGGGCCGGCGTCGCTGGGGAGGCCTTCAGAAGCGAGAGGTTTCCCCTTCTTCCAATCTGGAGGAGGTTTTCAACTGGAAGCGTTCTTACACCAGGTGAGGCTCGCCTGGGGAAGCCCCTGGACCTTTGAGAAAGACTCCCACGAGATATCACAGCGAAGGGGAGGGCTCTGCACCCTCCCGTTGAACTGGACAAAGAACTTTCACCCTGAGCGCACTACCTTAAGAAGAATCGCCCTGGCTCTAAGAAACACGGCTCATCCTGCTCAGCCCTTGGGCACTGTCTCCTGCCATCAAAGTCCCAAGCAGAGCAGCAGCCCCGGCGAAGTCCGAGGACAGGAGAGAAATTCTGGCTCTCCTGGCTGGGAGTCCAGGCAGGATGAACTTATAAGAGTCGATGGGTGGTTCTGTCCCACATAAACAATCATCTTGGTGACTCTGAGTCTCGAGCTGGAGCCACTTGGTGCAGAAAGGACAGGATGTTTGTGTCTCTGTCCCATTTCCCTCATGTGCTCTGCGGTTGTGGTTCTGCTCTGACTTGCATATCAGCAGCTGGGGAAGCAGGCTGCCGTGGTCGACAGGCTCTCCCCAGTCTGAGAAGCCAGCAGAGGCAGGAGGTGTTGGGCTGAGGCCAGGGTGGAAGGAGCTAGCTAGAATGTGAGTGTCTCCCTGCCTCTCACAGTGGATGGACGGTTCAGTGCTGACACCAAGGCCTGTCGGCTAGGCTCTCAGGCTGGTCCAATCCATCTCCTAAAAGTTATTTCAGGAGTAGGAGGTGCTATAGCCCAGGGTCTGAGGGTTCTGTTGGATCATGGTTGTGGTGGCCAGGTGAGGGCAGATACACACACACACACACACACACACACACACACATACCTTCAGTTCTGATCCAGGACCTTCCTGCAGAGAGCAGCAGCCAGATGTGCTCCTCCTGGAAGGTGGGCTTTCTCACCGTCAGTGAGAAGAGTAACAACCCTCATAAGAGAGTCTCTGATCAGTTTTCTTCTGGTACTAGCTTCTCCCTTTCCACAATCAGGCAAGAGATCTGGGAGCAGAGGAGAGAAAACCCCCAAGAGCTTACTGAAGGCAGCCCAACTATTTCTGAGTGGCTCGCATTACAGCTTTGTCTGCTCAATTATTCAAAAGGCAGAAGCCTGTTTTCTGAATCCGTTCACTCAGCCGCTAAGTGGGCATTTGGTTTTATGAGGGATAATGCTGAAGGCCTGAGAGCAGTAAACTACAGCTCGGGATGACTTCAGAGCTGGGGTTGGATTAAGCCTTTACAAATTATTTTGACAGCTGGACATCTGGATCCATGTGCTGTTAAGATTCAAAAATTTACCCTGAAATTTTGTTTTTTATTTATTCACGGTGCTTGGGGGCCTCGCTCGCTAGGCAAACACTCTACCACTGAGCTATATACATCCAGTTCTGACGTTATTATTTAGTTTTTCAGTGGGAAAGAAGGCACCGGCTTTAGACTTAAAGCAGCAAAACAGTTTGAAAGAAACTTTCACAACCAAAAGACAAGGCTAGCACACAAAGTGTACTGGGGCTTCGATCCCAGGTGTGGATAATCTTGTCCTATCTAGTTTTGGGGTTGTTTGTTTGTTTATTTGGGAGTTTTATTTTCTTCCTGGCCTGGAACTCTGCTATGTAGACCAGGCTGCTCTCAAGTACAGAGTTCCACCAGAGAACTGGAATTAAAGGCTTGTGCTAGCTACCCCACGGAGCCTTCTAATCTTGTTCATAAGAAACGATGTAATAAGCCAGGTGTGGTGGCACACGCCTGTAGTCCCAGCACTTGGGAGGCAGAGGCAGGCGGATTTCTGAGTTCGAGGCCAGCCTGGTTGGTCTACAGAGTGAGTTCCAGGACAGCCAGGACTACACAGAGAAACCCTGTCTCAAAAAGAGAGAGAGAGAGAGAGAGAGAGAGAGAGAGAGAGAGAGAGAAGATGTAGTAACTCCAAGATATAATCCAGAGAGCAAGCACTTATCTAAGGCACATGTCCCATTGTGGAAGCAGCTTTTCCCCTTGTCTCCACTTCTGGCCCCTCCCCCTCTGTGGCATTCTTTCCTCCTTTCTGAGCAAGAGAAATGAAAAGGAACTGAACTCTAAAGAGGAAGCTCCTCTGTCGCTGGTAAACCACAGCCAGGGTGGAAGGCTGGGCTGGGGATGGCTGGCATATGGTCACCCACCCCTACCCCCACTTCTGAGTCAGGAGGGATTTCAGTTAATTAGGGTCCTGCTGTTCCAGATGTTATTGGATCCCTCAGAAATAATGGTAAGATGGGAACAGCCTGGTGGCAGTTCAAGCCTCAGGTTTAAAGTGTCTCTAATGGCAACAATCTGGGTGATTTTTCTAGATCAGCTACCACAGGACGCTTTCCTTCTAGAGAACACTTTTGTGAGAAAGCCTGGCTGGGTTTTCCTTTCTCTGTCTCTCTGTCTGTCGCTCTCTCTTTTCTTTTCTTTTCTTTTTTCTTTTTTTTAAGAAAAGCAAGCTTGCTAAGGGAAGGGAGCACAAAGACTTTATAGTAACCTTTTTCTTCTTTTTTGTGGAGGTGATGGTTAAACCCAGAGTCTTGCACAGACCAGACAGCACTTTACCACAGAGCTCCACCCTCTACCCTGACACAGGCCTTGCAGCCATCAGAGGAATGTAAGAGCAACTCTTGTGGAGGTTCTTGGGCCCCCAAGTCCCACTGATTTAACCCTAAACCATTTCCCCTTCCTGTGCCTTACACAGGGCATTTTCAGGGAAGGACTTATTATTTTTGAGATCTTACAATAGAACATTGGCTGGTCTGTAACTTGCTATATAGACAAGGCTGGCCTCCGACTCACAGAAATCCTCCTGCTTCTGAATATCTGAATACTGGAATTAAAAGTACATACCACCATGTCCAGCCTAGGTGATTAAAAACAAAACAAAACAAAACAAAACAAAAACCCTTTTTATTACTGTGCAGAGACCAGGGTGAAGGCTGGACATGTACCTCAGTTGATGCTTGCACAGCATTCATGAGGCCCCAGTTTCAGTCCTTAGCACTGCATGAGCCAGTGTGGTAGTGCACACTTGTAATCCCAGAGGTGGAAGCAGGGGCTTCAGAGGTTCAAGGTCATCTGCTACATACTGAGCTTGAGGTCAACATGGGCTACTTGAGACCTTTCCCCAAAACAAAACCAAAAAAAAAAAAAAAAAAAAAAAAAAAGCAGTAACACACATACACACACATACACATACACACACACACACAGAGAGACAGAGAGACAGAGACAGAGAGACAGAGACTAGGTAAAAAGTCATCTTTGCCAGGAAGTGTGGTTTCTGTTGGAGCAGGCAGGGTTTGGGTGACCCTGCCCTTTATCCCGGTCAGTTAATTGTGTGAAACATATGAGGAGACCCAGGCGCACTACCCTGAGAAAGCATGGTTCTTTGAACAAAGACAAACGAATAAACAAACAAACAAAACAAGCTCTGATTTGAGGAAGCAACAAGGAAACAAATTCCAAGAAAGGCCAGGCCTCCATAGTACCCTGTCACCCTGCCATCCTCCCTCCGACCAACCCATTGGTCTCCTCATTCCTCACAAGTACCTTCAAAGGGTGAAGGAAGACGAGCATGGGGAACCAAAGGCTTCAGGACTGAGCAGAGCTTGGTGCTTTGCCTTTAATCCCAACACTTGGGAGTTAGAGACAGGAAGACCAGAAGCTCAAAGTCAGCCTCAACTACACTACAAGCCAGGGCTATGTGAGATCTTGTCTCAAAAATCCAAAACTAAGTAAATAATGTGAGAAAGAAATGGAGATGAAGCCCTCTGTCTCCCTGGGAATCAGAGAACAGGAAGCAGGCATTTGTCCCTGAAAGGCTTCTTTGATTTCTGCTAAGTACTTACTGCTGATAGCAAGAATATGCTAAAAGGCTAGGAAACAGGTTCAGTGGGTTCTGAGCCAAACAAGCTCGAAGATCTGAGTGAGTTTGGATTGCCAGCACCCAGCTAAAAAGAAGGGTGCAGGAGATGTTATCCTTCTGTGAGCTCAGATCCTGAGGGCAGGGTGCAAAGGTGGATTCCTAGAGCTTGATAACCAGCTCGGCTAGCTGATCAGCAACACCAGCTTCAGTGAAAAACCCTAGGTCAATGAGATGGGGCCAGAGATACGGCTCAGCAGTTAAAAGTATTGGCTGCTCTTCAGAGGACCAGGGTTCAATTTCCAGCACCCACATAGCAGCTCACAACTATCTGTAGGTACAGTTCCAGGGGATTCAACAGCCTCACAGGGACATACCTGTAGGTAAAACACCAATCAAGCTGGGCGGTGGTGGCGCACGCCTTTAATCCTAGCACTTGGGAGGCAGAGGCAGGCAGATTTCTGAGTTTGAGGCTAGCCTGGTCTACAGAGTGAGTTCCAGGACAGCCAGGGCTACACAGAGAAACCCTGTCTCGAAAAAAACAAAAAACAAACAAACAAAACAAAAAAACCAAAAAAACACCAATCAAATAAATTATTTAAAAAACAAGATGGAGAACAATGGGGAAGACATTTGATATTCACCACATTGGCTCCATGTACACCTGCACATATTTGCACACACCCATGCACACACATACATACTCATACCTGCACATATCCACACACAGACCTGCACATGTGTACATGTGCACATACACTTGCACACATATATTCACACATGCATGCACACACACATGCACAGACACACATACACCTGCACACATGGGTACATGCACACAAGCACATACATATCTATACATATGCATGCACATACATACACTAAACATGTGTATACATACATATACTATACACACCTGCATGTACAAGTACAAGTACACAAATGCACACACACAACTGCACACACAACTGCACACATGAGTATATTCGGGCACATTCAACTGCACACGTGTACACATGCATGTACACACACAACTCTACACATATTTACATGCCTGTACACATTGTACATACACATTCACACAAATATACCAAATATATATGTGTACATGTACATACACAAATGCTCAAACATATGTGCAAACACATACCTGCATACATGTGTACTAGGACACACATATGCACACACACTGCACTAATCTGCATGTACAGCTCTATGTTCTCATAGACTTAACACTTACATATAAATATTTCTAGAGAATGGCTGAGACAACAGTATGAGAAAAAGAACACCAAATTTCTCTCTCGAGAAGACATTTGTTTTGTGTAATGACATCTTTTCTAAGACCCAAAGTCTGTTTAAAAAGGGGTCTAAAGACAGGGAGTGCTGTCTTGGCCTCATGTGTGACCTCAAAGCCACCTGCATCACACACTCCTCTGGGAGTTAGTCACAATCACAAAGGTGTGAATAAGCAGACACGTGGGGCCAAATGGTTACAACTTTTACAAGGTTTTGCAAGGCTGTAGTCAAGGCCCCAGAGGATGATGTTAGAACATTTTATGAGTTATCATGGTTTGCTTTGAGGAAGGTTTGAGAAGGTAGACCCAAGGAGTCTGTGTGCCCAACACAGAATGAATGCCTTCAAACTATCAAGTCCCATGTTTTTATTGAAGATATTCAAGCTAAATTGCTCTTCGGCATGTATGAGGGCACACGCAACTAAGATGTAAGAGTAGCCTAGATCCGATCGAAGGTATTGTTTTAAGATTTATTTATATGGAGGCTAGAGAGATGGCTCAGAGGTTAAGAGCACTGACTGCTTTTCCAGAGGTCCTGAGTTCAATTCCCAGCAACCATCTGGTGGCTCACAACCATCTGTAATAGGATCTGATGCTCTCTTCTGCTGTGTCTAAAGACAGTGATAGTGTACACAAAATAAAAATTGTTTAAATTTTTATTATTCTTATTTGTTTATGTGCAGATGCTTTGAGGAAGTGAGAGGCATTGGATCCCCCGGGTCAGGTGCTGGGAACGGAACCTGGGACCTCTGCAAGACGAGTTCATGCTTTGACCACCATGCCACCTCTCCTGCCAATGAAGGCCTCTTATCTTTTTCTGAGATGAAGTTTCATGTAACTCAGTCTAGCCTGGAGCTTCCTATTTAGCAGATGATGACCTTGAACTGATCATCCTGTTTCCATTTCTCCACATTCTGGGATTAAACACCTGTGCCACCAAACCTGGCACCTTAGTTTGTGAATTGAAACAAATGGTTGGTTTTGGGGTATGTGCTTCAGGACACAGACTTTACAGGATACAGAACATAGAGTTGTGAGTAACAAATATTTTAATAGAAATATATCATATATGTGTGATATATGTATATAAATGTATACATATATGTGATATATGTATATATATATGTATATAAATGGAGAGAGGGGGTGGATCTTTCATAGCCTAAGCTGTCTTTAAGCTCACTATACAACAAAGAATAAGCTTGAACTTCTGATCCCCCTGCCTCACTAGCCAAATGCTAGAATTACAGGCCTGGCACCATGCGCAGTGACAGAATATGTTTTAAAGTATATCCAATAATTATATTCCATGCACAAGTACCATGAAATTAAAACTTTGAAAATTTCAAGGAGCTGGGTGGTGGTGGCACACGCCTATAATCCCAGCACTCTGGGAGGCAGAGGCAGGCAGATTTCTGAGTTCAAGGCCAGCCTGGTCTACAGAGTGAGTTCCAGGACAGCCAAGGCTATACAGAGAAACCCAAAAAACAAAACAAAACAAAACAAAAATCAAGGAAATAATAAGACACAAAGTCAGGCTGAGGGCACATCCTTGCCATCTCAGCACCCTAGAGACTGAGACAGGAGGATTTTTTTGAGGCCAGCCTGGTCTACCTAGTGAGGTCCTGTCCCAAAAATCAGAGACAAATAAGAGAAGAGGGGAGAGGGAAAGGGGAAAAGGAGGCAGAGTGACAATGGAGAGGGAAGAGGGGATATATATTCATACACATGCACATACACTCACATGTCTTTTTCTGTAATAAGATAATACCTGCTTTTTTTTTTTAAATTTCCCTTTTAATCCTTTGCCTCTGAGTAAATTGCAGTTTCCTGCAAGACTGGAATGTTCTTAGTGTTTTAAGACAGGCTCTCACTGTGTAGACCAGGCTGGACTTGAGAAGCTGCCTCTGCCTCCTGAGTGCTGGGATTAAGGGTGTGCACCACTTAGACTCAGCCACGCTGTTTGTTCTTCAATCTTTAGGAACAGACTTGTGCTGCTTGTCTTCTTCAGTGCTCAGTGTACTGACAGCTTACCTGCCAAGGGCCACAGAGCCTCCTGCACACACTGGCCATTCCCGTCTTCTGTCCTCTAACACTAACCAGAAGCAGCTGTTTAATCAACCACAAGGCCTCCTCTCTGGGCTAATAATTTCTCAGCAGGCTTAAAATTCTCTGATCATCAATGGTATCTTTTTTTTTTTTTTTTTTTTTTGGTTTTTTTTTTTCGAGACAGGGTTTCTCTGTATAGTCCTGGCTGTCCTGGAGCTCATTCTGTAGACCAGGCTGGCCTCGAACTCAGAAATCTGCCTGCCTCTGCCTCCCAAGTGCTGGGATTAAAGGCGTGTGCCACCACTGCCCGGCCATCAATGGTATCTTAAGACAGGTTCCAGTGTGTAATGAGTGTGTGTTATAGGACTTACATAATGACTTGAACATAGAGGTTCTAGCTAATTCACGTGTGACTCAAATGATCCTGGAAACAAACAGGTGTGTATATACCTGTAATCTCAGGTTGCTGGGACAGGAAGCATTTAATGTTTGAGGCGACTCTACGACAGAGCAAAAACGTTTCAACTGCTCGCTTCCGCAAAAATGCATTCAGTGACCATACGAGGTATTTTATTAGTTGCCTATTACTAATTATTAGTTTCAAGAAAAGGCTGAAATCATACAGGAACTTTAGTATGTAAGGTCTGCTAGGTAGTGAAAGCATGTGGAGGCCATTTTACAGCACAAATTCCTCAGCCAGAAACCAAACAACTCTGGGCTGGAGAGATGGCTCAGAGGCTGAGAGCACTAACTGCTCTTCCAGAGGTCCTGAGTTCAAGTGCCAGCAACCACACGGTGGCTAACAACCATCTATAATGGGATCTGGCACCCTCTTCTAGCATGCAGGCAGAACACTGTATACATAATAAACAAGTAAATGTTAAAACAACAACATGGGCTGGAGAGATGGCTCAGCAGTTAAGAGCACTAAATGTTCTTCCAAAGGTCCTGAGTTCAAATCCCAGCAACTACATCGTGGCTCACAACTCTCTGTAATGAGATGTGACACCCTCTTCTGGTGTGTCTGAAGATAGCTACAAGAGTACTTATATATAATAATGAATAAATATTTAAAAAACAACAACAACAAAGACCTCTAAACAAAGCTGTTCCTGCTTGCAAACTAGACAGACTGAAAAGTTAGGATGTTTCACAATACCAGAGGGTGGTGGCACACGCCTTTAATCCCAGCACTTGTGAAGCAGAGGCAGGGGGATTTCTGATTCAAGGACAGCCTGGTCTACAAAGTAAGTTCCAGGACAGCCAGGACTATACAGAGAAACCCTGTCTAGAAAAAACAGGGAAAAAAAAAAGATGCTTCACAACATTTTTTAGCCAAACTGTATTTCCAATAGACTGAAGGTCTGAGATGTGAATTTTGTGTGTATGATGTATGCACACGTGTGGGTATATGTCCCTGTGTGTCCACCAGGAGGCAAGAGGTTTCCATTGGGTGTCTACAAATTTGCCTTATCTTTGAGATGTAGTCATTCATTGAACCTGACATTCACTGACTGGCTAGGTGGTCTGGCTCCTCCTGCCTTCCTGACCCCCTCACCAACTGCTGGGGTTACAGATGCAGGACACCACTCCACATAGCTTTCATGTGGGTTCTGAGCCTTACTTTACCCACCGAGCCATACCCTGAGCCCCTGAGATGTAACTTGTTGTTTTTCACCACAGGGTTTCTTTGTGTAATTGTCCTGGCTGTCCTAGAAGTTGCTTTGTAGACCAGGCTGACCTCAAAACTCAGAGATCTGCCTGCCTCTGCCTCCTGAGTTCTGGGATTAAAGGCATGTGCCACCACGTTCAGCAAGATGTAACTTTTAAGATCTCACAATTACGGTCTACAGACTGAGTTCCAGGACAGCCAGGGCTACACAGAGAAACCCTGTCTCAAAAAACAAACAAACAAAAACAAAAACAAAAAAATCTCACAATTAGTGATGGGGTTAAGACCTAAACCCAAAGCAGTGTGCTTCTGTATGTGTGCATGTGACTGTGCATGCGTGTGACTGGTGGCCAGAAGACCCCAGGCGTTCTTCCCTTTTTTCTATAGACGGGTCTCATCTAACCCAGGCTAGCAGTGACCCTTGAACTTCTAACTCTTCTTTTTTTTTTTTTTTTGGTTTTGAGACAGGGTTTCTCTGTGTAGTCCTGGCTGTCCTGGAACTCATTCTGTAGACTTCTGTAGGCCTCGAACTCAGAAATCCGCCTGCCTCTGCCTCCCAAGTGCTGGGATTACAGGCGTGAGCCACCACGCCCAGCTTAACTTCTAACTCTTCTATTGCCTCTTTCCTAGTGCTGGTATCAATTGCCATGCCAATGCTCTCCCATTGTTACAATCCCAACCAGCCAACTATAGTAACACTGTAAATAAATTGCTTTCCTTGACAAGTATGCCTATCTTAGACTTTGTAAAAGATGGTATCAAATGCAGAAATTATGAAGCAGGAGGGTTGGTTCAGAGGTTATGAGCACTGGTTGCTCTTCCACAGAATCTGAGTTTGATTTCCAGCACTCACAACCATCTGTATCTCTAGTTCCAGGGGACCTAATACTCTCCTCTAGTCTTTGTAGGTACCAGGCACACACATGGTACCCAGACATATACCCTTAAAAAAACTAGCATATATTTCTCTTTGGAGCTGTTGGGAGTGTACAACTTCAAAGGGGGAGACATACATTTATCTTAAAAAAAAAAGTGCATCCAGAGTTACTGCGCATGTAGCTTACTCATACAGCTGAGAGCATCCTCAGAACCTTGGCTCCCTCTATTCACTGAAAACAAGTATCCTGGAAATAAAAAGAGCAGAGCTGGAGCAGTGATGGCTCATGTCTTTAATCCCAGCACTTGAGAGGCAGAGTCAGCCAGATTTCCAAGTTCGAGGCCAGCCTGGTCTACAGAGTGAGTTCCAGGACAGCCAGGACTATATAGAGAAACCCTGTCTCAAAAAACAAAACAAAACAAAAAAGTAGCAATTAAAGTCCCATCACTAGTTGCCAGCACATGAATAGAAGGCTGCTGTTTTGGAGCATCATTGAGAGGAAGGCACAACAGATACTATGGAGCTAGCTGGCACGTGATGTTTGTTTATATTCTTGCAATCTCTGTTAGGAAGAAGGGGTAGGGGGAAGGGTGGGAAAGGAAATCTCTCCTGCTGCAAACTCAACAGTAGAAGAAATGCAAAAGCGTTTGTATTTTAACCCCTCTTCTACACTTAGGAAGAAATACTCAACACTGGGGCGAATTCTGGTCCCACCACATAATTTGACAGCCAGGTTAAGATCAAATGGCCCACACCAACATTCAAGTAGTACAAAATGCTGTGCCATGTTTCTAGTTGTTCTCTAGTTAATATGACAGGTAATCAGCCGGGCGTGGTGGCGCACGCCTGTAATCCCAGCACTTGGGAGGCAGAGGCAGGTGGATTTCTGAGTTCGAGGCCAGCCTGGTCTACAGAGTGAGTTCCAGGACAGCCAGGACTACACAGAGAAACCCTGTCTCGAAAAACCAAAAAAAAAAAAAAAAGTGACAGGTAATCTAAAATACACTGTAAAGATTTATACTTAAGCCAGGCCTCATGGTGCAGACCTAAAAACCTAGCAAATTAGGAGGCATGAGGATGGAAAATGTAAGGTTAGCCTGGGAAACTCAACTGTAGCCGGTATGCTACAGTTTAATCCTCATACTTGGAAAACAGAGACAAGCTGAAGAGGCCAAGTGTGGTGGCACATACCTTTAACCTGACCAGAGGCAGAGGCAACTTAAAGTTACAGGCCAGTCTATACGGTGAGTCTATCTCAAAACAATGACAAATCAAGAGACCTGGTAAGATGGGTCAGCCAGTAAAGTGCTTGCCGAACCTGATAACCTGAGTTTGATCCTTGGGACCCAAATGGTAGAACTGATGCCCGAAAGCCGGCCTCTGACCTTGGCATGCATCCACAACACATAAAGTGTGATGCCAATGCTTAAAGACAGGTTAGAGTGGGGATGAAACTTAGTGGCAGAGCACTTGATTAGCACGTTAAAGATACTAGGGTCAGTCCCTAGTGCCACTGTCAGCAGGTAAATCCTCCATACCGAGCTAGGAGTGGTGGCACACACATATAGCACTGTACCTAAAGATCAGAAATTATTTCAGTGAGCTGAAATACTGTTTTGTTTTTTAAGACAGTGTAGCCCTGGCTGTCCTCAGAGATCCACCTGCCTCTACCTTCTGAGTGCTAGGATTAAAGGCATGTGCCACCATTGCCCAGTAAAGCAAATTATCTTTATGAAAAAAAAAATTTACTAAAGAAGCCAAGCAGGAGCCGGGCGTTGGTGGCACACGCCTTTAATCCCAGCACTTGGGAGGCAGAGGCAGGCGGATTTCTGAGTTCGAGGCCAGCCTGGTCTTCAGAGTGAGCTCCAGGACAGCCAGGACTACACAGAGAAACCCTGTCTTGAAAAACCAAAAAAAAAAAACAAAAAAAAAAAAAAAAAAAAAGAAGCCAAGCAGGGGGCCGGGCGTGGTGGCACATGCCTGTAATCCCAGCACTCGGGAGGCAGAGGTAGGCGGATTTCTGAGTTCGAGGTCAGCCTGGTCTACAGTGAGTTCCAGGACAGCCAGGGATACAGAGAAACCCTGACTCAAAAAAAAAAAAAAAAGGCCAAGCAGGGATCTGGTTAGCAGCACTGGCTCTGCCTGGCACGGTGGCACACCCTTAATCCTAGTTCCTGGGAGACAGAGGCAGGTGGAGCTCTGTGAGTTTGAGGCCAGCCAAGGCAACACAGAGAAAAGCTCTTTCTGTTCTTTCAGAGGACCCAGGTTCAAGTCCAAGCACATACATTGTGGTTCACCAACAGTCTGTAACTCCTGTTCCAGAGGCTCCGACACCCTCTTCAGAATTCTTTAGGCACCAGGGATGCATATAGTACACAAACACACATGCAGGCAAAGTATTAATAAACATAAATCTAAAAAATAAAATGAGCAGACACTTCGTGTACTAAAATTACTTTTATTACAGCTGATCTTTTAAACATTTCCTTTGCTATGATACAAAGGATACTTACAAACAAAATATTACATATGACCTGTTTTCGTTCTTAAGGTTCTGACAACTTGGTAACAGCTTTAAATGCACAATCTATACAATGAATCCAGGTTATATACGAACTATTAGGTATGCTGAACCAGAAGAGTACTGACAATGTACTGTACAATAAGCCTTACCAGTTAGTGCTGTGGACCATTGCTACCAAAAGGAAAATGCACACCTGCACAGTCACCTTCTCAGCCAGTGCTGACAGTGAGGGAGAGGCTTCTTCCTCATTGCAGCCTTTGGTAAGCCTCCACTGTGGGCATCTGTTTACTCTAAAAATTGAAAGGACCGGGTTTACTCAAAATTACCCACTGTAAAGTATTGGGACACTATATGTTCAATATGATAATCTCTTGCCCTTCCCCCAAAACTACCACAGCTTTAAAAGGCCATGTATGCCCTTTGTCCACTATGAAAACCCCACAGGCTCAAGGGCTTTAGGGAAAGATGAAGGCTGTCAGGAGAGGAGGCAGGAAGCCAAGCCAAAATCTAGGTCTTGCAAAGTCATCATTTTTCCCTTCACCAAAGGGAACTAGAAATGTACAAATTCATTGACGAACCTCAATGATAACATATCAGTTAGCTGATAACCTTCATTCATCTGGACCTGACTTGTGGGAATATCTGGAACGGACTGTGGATAACACACACCACGCTTGGTACAGAACATCTTGTGTAGTTAAAATATTCCCTTTAGCCACCAAAGCTGGACCTGGGCTGACAGGTGTGCATTTCTCTCAATGGTCTACTCAGAAATGATAAGGTTACAGCTTTTTTTTTTTCTTTTTTTTCTTTAAATTTTAAATAAAAAAAGCAATTGACTGAAGCATTGTCTCTCTCTCTCTCTCTTTTTAGGTAAATAGCAAAAATAAAAATAAAAACCAACCCTGGCATTTGCACAAATAAAGCAAGTGGAATGCCACGGTTTTTAAGAGGTTAGTACAAAGACTGAGGAAAAGCTAGAGAAAAATCATGTATTAATTTCCTTCTTTTAAAAAATTTCTACATGTGCAAAAAAAAAAAAAAACCCAAAACAAAAACAAAACAAAAAACCTCAACAACAACATGCTGTTTGAGGAGAACAAAAAGAAATGAGTACACAAAACTAAAAATATAAATAACGTTTGGATGGTTCAGTAAAAGCAAAAACCAGCCTGGGTTACAGAGGGTTATACATTCAAGATGCTTTTAAACCCAGTGGGATAACTTATGTTAAAACTGTGTTAATAGTTTAAAAATCTCAAGTTTGTTCTTAAATCTTCACAATACAAGCAAAGCTGTTTAAAATATACACTATACATATTTCTCGTAGTCTCTCTGACCTCATTAATGCGCATTAGGCTTTTCATATACTAAAAGGAGGGGTTCTCAAAGCTAACTTGCTCATAATAACCTGCATTATTTAAATGTTTTATATGGGTTAAAAACCTTTTCAGACTTACATAAATAGTATTTAGCAACAGAAGTGTTAATTTAAAAACTCTAAAGCATTTACAAATAGTCAGGTTGGAACAGCCTAGGGAGTTATGTGCACTGTACTTTAAAATGGTATTTACATCAGACCATTATTTTGTAAAAATTTCCCTAAAAAATTAAAAAAAAAAACCAAACCTATTCTAAACTAGCAGAGAAGGATCATAAAGAGTAAACCAAGAACAAAATTACTTCCTGATGGAAACCCCACATATCCCTCCTCACTTGGGTTTTACTCTACGAAACCACGGTGACTCCTAATAGGCTCTTCTATCAAGTGTCAAGACAATGTGGTAAAACAGTTTGTTAGATAAGTTACTGGCCAAGTGAACTTGAAAAAAAAATGTTCTTCTATCTTATCTCTGGCTTGGATTACATGAGTATTTAACTGGAGGGGCAATCTAAATAGGCACAATTCTCATTTAATGTGGAATAAAAGACCAAAAAACCCCCCAAAAAACAAACAAATAGGAAGGGTGATGGTTTCTTTGAGCGTATGGAGTGAAGAAGGACAACAGCACATGTGGAGAGAATGGGCAGCAAAGACAACAGCGTGGCAATACCCCAGGGGTAGCCAATGCCCGCCTTGATAAACCGACCCCAAGAAGGGCCACAAGGGTTCCAACACCTACACTGTTATCAGAGATAGAGACCAGCCAAAACTGTAAATACTGGGCAGCTGCATCTTTTCAAAATCTTATAATTCACTCGATGACATGTGCAATTTATAATAACAATAATGTTCATGCCGAGGCAATGTATTTGAGGGCTAAGAAAAAGCGAAATGTGCCACTGAGAGAAACCTGTTTCCATATAACTGGTCTTCATGCTTTCAAGTGGCTCTAATATACCTTGGATACTAAGCCAAGCCATGCAAAAGCAAAGAGTACATACTTTTCATTAACATTGGTATCTCATTTCTAAACCACTGACTTCAAAGTTGCCATAGAAACATGTAACACAATACTGAAAGCATACAATTGAGGGTTCATGGATTTTTAAGAAATGCATTCCCCTCATCTATGTTCAACAGTCTTTTAAATCTTAGCTACAAGGCATATCAGAGGAAGGGAGGTTAAGTGGGGGTAATGTCTAAGGAACATAGGAATTCTGGAAGTAGGAAATGTTCCAGAAATGGGATCAATGTGCCAGCAATAAGCATAGTTCATTTCATTTGAAAATTCAGTTAAAAGAGCCCATAAACAGTCCCAAACCATAAAGTTATCACCTGCATAATTTACATGAACATTAACACACTTGCACTTTATAGACAACACTCTGTAAACATGGCCACTGGGGGAGGGAAACTCCCTACACCTCACTTATGACTGACGACATGTAATCATATTAAATAAAATTACTTAGCTTCAAAGGATTTCAAACCTGACCAATGCTTAAGCTCCATGTCCCCATTTAACAACACTTAAGCATTAATTCTAAAATGTCACCTAGGATGGTTTCAGGGTTATATGCTAGAAGCACAACTAGCAATGACAGTAACTCCTCTCTAGCTGGCACAGACCTATAAACTTTAATACAAACCCAAAAAAGTACAGAAACTAGGTCAATTTGTTAGCTACATATTTACAGATAATTACATGATTTTTCACTCATAATTGTTAGACTACGAGTGAAAAGGAAACTGTGCAGGTTGAATTACCCGTACTTTGGGGGCGGGGACTCTTGAGCATCAAGATACCCTTTCATTCATTGAGAAGTCTTACCTTCTCGGCTTTCTATACTTTCAACTACCTACAGATGTTATTATATCCACTGGGCATCCTGCTGGAGAGGATTAACCTTTTCCTCTATTTAAAGAACCCCTTGTGTATTTAGAAGCAAAGAAAAACAAAACCCCCAATACACACACACACACACACACACACACACACACGTTTGGATTGCTGGAAACAGTTAACAAATGTGGTGACATAGTACATGGCTCCCCAGTTTTTGCTCTCTGCTTTTATTTAAGATACTTATTTTTGCATGGATGGGCAGTGCAAGTTTCAGAAGCCTGCAATAGGCTTGCAGATATGATGCATATTTCTTACACTTATGATCTGAAGGCCAGCACTTGTTTGGAAATCTGAATATCATCAAAGAGGAAAAAAGTCAATACAACTTTAAAGTGGGCTACCAGAATTCAGTCGGAAATATAAATGCACAAGAGTTCTCAGCTTCACTTTTTCTACAGTGTTTAATAAAAATTTCTTTACAAATTAAGTTATTTCCAACGTAGATCTACTGTAGTGATTTCATAAAAGTGCAGACAACATAACCAGACACAGCAAAACAGACTTCAATCAGTAGTCCTTGCATACAAGAGGCACATATGCTGTGGGCACAGCACACTCTTCATCCTTGAAGGAATCTGAGGGTGGGAAATTTCCAGTTCTTAACAACTCAGGGTGAGTGCCTTTTTAAAAAGGCAACGCTAAAACCGTGGAAGGGAATCTCCTGTTATTAGGGACAAAATAAGACAGAATTTGTTTATATTCAATAATGATCTGTATTTTGATAAGCAGCTCAAAGATGACGGCCCAATGCTCCTTGAAAGACTATTTAAGAAGTGAGAATTTCTTTCATCATTATAGCAGATTCATACTTAGTATACCTTAAATATATTATTTTCTGACTTTAATACACATTAGGACACTTCACATTCTGAACACGAGACAAATGGAGAACTATAAAACCTCCAAAAGAATGGTCTGCTGTGGCTATAGGCATGGTGGTTCACACTTGTAATCCCTAGTACTTGAGAGGCTTACAGAAAGATTGCTAGGAATTTGAGGCCAGCCTTGGCTAAACATCAATTATCCAATCAGAAAGGGTACATGTCCCAAAAGAAAAGAAGCAAAAGTAAGAAAGGTGTGTTGTGTTAGACCAAATATCTGCTTGAACAGTAGTGGCTCAGAAGGGGGAGAAGGTGCATAAAGATCTTATTATTAGCAACAAGAAGTTAAAAGGAGACAGCCCTCCCTTCAAACCAGTACACTTTCTCTCCCAGTGATCATCTCCTGCTCATTTTACAGTTTAGGAACCTTAGATATGTTTTAGTTGTAATTTCTTTCTTGGCAGTTTTGATCCTCAGTAAAACACGTAAGTATTAGTATTAAGAGTAAAAAATAAATGAGAATCACGGTACCAACACTAAGAAACTCAAAAAGTCCATGAAGACTGAGATTCAGTGGCTCTCTTAACCTTTGCAGAGTGATTACTACCAGTGTCCTTTGCAGAGTTCATTTTTCTCTGCAGCTTGTATCTTTTATTACATTGTAAAACAAACTTGAACAGTAACTGGCTCCTTCCCTAGCACAGTTTACTGCACTGTAATTTATAGTTTCATACTTTACCTAACTTTCTCCTCATCCATACAAGTGCTAAGGGGGGAAAAGAAACTGTATCTACTTATCACCATCTCTTAAGCACCAACCCAGAGTACTCACTCTTTAATACCACAGTCTTGCTATATGGGGCTGGAGGGTGGGTGGTGGGTGATGTGGAAACAATAAAACTTGAGCCCTGACAGACATGTTTAGAATGAGTTATACCAATCCATCTATACACACATATAGACACTCATATGTATATACAATATATACATACAAATGAAAATAGCTATACCCCAAATGTGCACATGTAACAGTTTTAAAACGCCAGTAGATCATGGTATAATAAAATTTATTTCCACTTGTAAATGGCACAAATGGAGAAATGCAAAGGTGTTCAAGTACAATAAAGTCATTTTTATAGGTGAAAATAAATCATATTATTCCAGTGTCCAAAACAATGTTATCTAGGTTTAAAATGCTAGACATTTACAGAAGCACAAAATTACTAAATTCTGCCTTATAATCTGAAAGTTTTCAACTTTTGAAAAGGATGTACAGAAAAATTATTAGTAGTAGCAGGATGGGATCTCCAGGACAATTTTTTTAGTGTTATGTTTACTTGATGTCCAGGCAGCCAAAAAATCATAATGACTATGTACAAAGCTCCACTTACTAGCAAGGCCTTGACTTCAGGCTGTGTTTCACCTGTGGGTGTGACTTCAAATTCAGGACTCTTCATTTCTAGATATGGAAATGTGCAGAAGAGCAGAAGCTCTTTTAAAAAAAAAAACATGCTTTCAGCTAACATTGTTTATACAGTGCAAACACTTTCTGATGTCTAAATGTAGGGTTAGAACTAAGTTTAAAAGAAAAGTTATGTGCAAAGGGCAGGGAATCTAATTAGGAATAAAATGTCTCAACATATGAGGCTTTGCATTTTTAAAATGCTGACCCAAAAAAGGGGAGAACAAGAACCATCTCCCTGTCAGGTTCTGGATACCAGATATAGATCTACAACTTCTGGTGTGCTACACAAATTCTCCATGCTTTCATTTTCTTAAACACACATATAATGAGTGAATACCAATCACTGGGGAGGAGGTAGTGTTAATTTGGTCAAATGTTGACATTTTCTTTTTTCCCCCCTCATAAAGTACTTGCCCTGATTTCAGGGCATTTCAAACCCTTACAAATTTTCCTGCTACCAGTTTTTACTGTGTCAATTCCTGCTGTGTACATGATTCCACTAGAAATTATTATAGGTTATAAACACAAACTATTCATCTTAATCATTGTGCAACTTCATGCATTTTACTAAATTGATGGTATAATCCAGGTATAATGACCTACATGGAAAAACGGGGTGCCACACAATTAAAAATCCTTATTGGACAGGACAGATAGTATTCAATCACACTAGTATGAGTGCATTATGATCAAAATGGACTCAGTAACTAAATTTGACTAAGTGACAATGGGTGATAAAATGTGTTTCTGGTAGTAGTTTGAAGAAGTGTCTTGCATACATCTGATATGCTTTCCCAACCCAACCTTCTGGTAGCAGATAAGTTGCCAGAATGGTTTTTAAAGATGATATTCTTTTATAGTTTTGAATGGCCTACTAAACTCTAAAGCTTTCCCTTATTTCCTCCAAACACAGAATTCTCAATTTGTTTGAAACTCTTTAATAGTGTTTTGAACAACCACCCCCATAAAAAACAAACAAACCTAAAAGCCCTTTTTATTAGCTATAGCAAGTATATGTTTACCTAAAACAAACAAAAAACAAAAAAAAAAAAACAACAAAAAACAAAAAACAAAACACAAAACCAAAAAAACCGGATGGGGAATATATTTAAAATCGTCCCTAGAAGTTTGTGTGAATACTATTAACCTTCTCTCGGATTTTCAAAGGACCTATACTATAGCATCTATCTTTTGTTCTTCGTTTTTTTGAGACACTTGAAGGCAGCCTTGTACCTGAGATTCCAACCCTGCCTCCTAAATGCTGGGATTATAGGCATTTGCTACCACACCCTGATCTAATTTTTCTTTTAATTACTGTCAGAAACTTCTGAAGGGGGTAAGTCATGGAGAATGGACTGACATATCTGGACAAGACATGAAATATGGTTAAGAAAGCCAAGAACTTCCATAGTAGCAGATGACAATTTGGTCACTAGTTTTGTTCTAATTATGATTAAGAGAATGCTTACCGTCTACCTAAATGAAAAGCAGGACCCAAAGTTAGTAGCAAGAGCTTAAGACAACTGAAAAGGGAGCAGGACAATAACTTATAAAATAAACTCTGGTCTCTCACTAAAAGAGGGCATTGGCCCTAGTATACCAACTCAAGCTCCACACACACAATAGGATATCAACTAACATTGATGAAGAACACTGGATTGATCCTTCATTGAAGAACAGATAAAACATACTCCCCAAATGTTAGTGGTTCCCGACCACTATATAGTATCTTCAATTTTTGTTTTCTTTCGTTCAGCAAACTACCTAGTTTCTTTCTCAGTAGTATTTTAGCACTAAAGCTAGAGACTTCTGAAAGGAAATTTGCTATTATGTGATATTAACATGTACTCAGATGGTCACTAACGTCTCAATGAATTAAGGATTTGTAAGGTACTACAGCAACAAAAACAGCAATTAAGCACAGAGGACCTGCAAATGAAGCAATAACTACAGTGTGAAGATTAGTCAGCAGCTGGAAGTCATTGGCTCAGTGACTCCTGGTGGCAACTAAGTATTTAAATAATTGACTATTGCTACTTGTAAACAGGAAATCCCATATGCTAAAAAGGGGATAATAAAATTCTATGTCTATGTAGTGTGATGAATATTCTAATAGATGGCAGTTCACAAATTGGCATCATTCAATACCTCAGGCATTTGCTTTGTGTTGGCTATATGTCTTCATTTTTGTACAAACAAAACAAAGGTACTGTTTGGGGTCTTACAGTTTGGGTCAAATGAGATATTGTACAAGAAACAAAATGTCAGGCTATACAGGCTTTATGTCCTTCTCCCTGCTGAACATTCCTATCACAGGAACTTTCAGGGTGCCCTCTGGCCCTCTAGGTTTTCCCTCTGAAAGCCCACAGGTTTGTTAGTGCAATAGCCACACAGCTTATGATCTCCTTAAGCAGCTCCATCTTATGATACAACCTACAAAATCTGACAAATTTCTGAAGCACTTAGCAAAGATCTAAATGATTTTCTACCACTGAAAAGGTAAATGCATTCTTTTAATGTTCACGGTCTTTTGTTTTTTAGTCCAAATGAGGTTGAGAAATCAGATCAATTCATAAATAAAGAAAACACACTGGTGAGGAGTGGAGGTATATGTCAATAAGAACGTGTTTCAGCATGGATGCTGCCTGTTATCAGTGACTCATAGATTTTGGAATATGAAGGAAGGCTTTAGATCTTCCAACAAATTTCTTAGGCTATGGACACCCTAAAGTGATGATTCAGATTAGTTTGCTTCATTTTATTTTTATATTGTTCAGATAATACCCCTTCTAATTAAGCCAATTTTTTTTTTGCCACATACATGAAGTATTTATCTATTTCCACTTTAAAATTTTTCCAAAAGTTAAAAATAAAAACAAAAGCCGACCACAAAAACCCCGGCAGCCAAATACTATGACATCCCAATTAGTAAACACAAAACATAACGCTTTACAAAGACGAATAAAATATACCATATGCACAGCTTCCACATGGTAGTACCCAAGTGAGGAGGCTGCTGTGATGATGTCTGTAGGCAGTTTCTTTTGGCAGACAGCTCCAGCGGAATTGCCACTTTCAATTATTATGTGTAAGACATGTGTGACCCATTGGATATTTGTGAAGTGACACTCGTGCTTCTGCTCATGCCCTGTTCCGTCCGTCCCCCAGAAGCTGTCCGCCTCAGAGCCTGGGGGCTATTGCGGACTCCCATACTGCTACCTCGAGGTACCCCTTGCATTGGCCCTGAGGGATGACCCCATGGTTGGGGTCCACCTTGCATCGGGTGACCCCAAGCTTGTGGTGTGCCACCCATGGGATGACCCCAGTGAGGTCCTGGACCCCCAGTAGGATTGTGAGACCAACTAGAAGCTCCTGGGTAGCTGTGGCTGAATGCCTCAGGGGAGAGATTAGAAAGGACCATGTTACTAAAACCTAATCTCATGCTTTCAGAGTCAAATGCTTCAATTTCTCTGGCTTGACGCTCGAGCAGGCTACGTATTCTTTCTGTTCGTTCATTCTGCAAAGCCAACATCTCTTCTTCAATCTATCAAGATAGGAAAAGGTAGCAAAAAGATCATTTTATGTTTCAGTTAAAGTAGCAATAACTACTCAAGATAATCAACAGATATTTTATGGATACTAAATCATCATCATCATTATTATTATTTTGGTTTTTCAAGACAGGTCTTCTTGTGTAGCCCTGGCTGTCCTGGAACTAGCTTGGTAGAATAGGCTGGCCTCAAACTCACAGAGATCTGCCTGCCTCTGCCTGTTCAGTGCTGGGATTAAAGTTGTGTACCACTACTGGTGGACTCCCTTTCTTTGGCTACACAAAGAAACCCTGTCTGTCTGTCTGTCACTCACTCACTCACTCTCAGAAAGAGAAAGAAAGAAAGAAAGAAAGAAAGAAAGAAAGAAAGAAAGAAAGAAAGAGGAAAGGAAAAGGAAAAGGAAAAGGAAAAGAAAGGAAAGGAAAGGAAAAGGAAAAGGAAAAGGGAAAAGGAAAAGGAAATGGGGCTAGCATCCCTCATCCAATAGTCTTCACATAGCTTTATATTCTTTCTGGTTGTATTGACACAAGATTTCATATAACCAAGGTTGGCCTCAAAGTTATATAGGCAATGATGATCTTGAATTCCTATCTTCCTGCCTCCACACCCCAAGGGCTTCCTGCCCCCCTGTCTGGCTCATTTGTTTGTTTTACTGTTGTGGCACCCTCAGGCCTTGATAAAGCACTTGCATGGCAGTTACGGCCACTGCTTGCTCATCTTCAGCTTCTCCTTGTGCTAAGTCAGTGGTACATGGCTCATATTTCTTCTTGGGCCACAGGTCCAAGAGTTTGTCCCCACTGCATTGCATTTTCTGTGGTTTTCTTTCTGAGTCTGCTTAATGCTGGTGAGAACAGGAATGATGGACTTATGGACAACTCAGTTCTTGGATGGTTGAACACAGTGATATGTCTGAATTTGAGTACATGAAAGAGCTCCATCTTCAGATCACTGAGTTGTTTCAGTAGCTCCTCTGTACCTCATACCTCCAAGGTCCCAACCCTTAGTCTTTGAATGGCTCATATCTACCCATTAATTATATTCCTCTGAGTTTTAAATTTCATTCATTATTGAGCACAGTAGTATATGACTTTAATCCCAGGACCCAGGAAGCAAAGGCAGGTGGATTTCAGTGAATTTGAGGCCAGCTTGGTCTACATAGTGAGTTCCAGGACAGCTAGAGCTATATAGTGAGATCCTGTCTTCAAAACAAAACAAAAAATAAAAATTAAAGTTCATTATTGAATACTTGAAAAAACAACAAACCTACCAAACTAGAACTAAAAAACATTATGAAAGAAATATAATATAACCCTGCTAATATCAGTAGAGTTCTTGTCTTGCAAGTGTGGTATCTTAGGCTCAATCTTCAGGCCAAAAAATTAAAATAAAAGCTGTGAACCAGGCTGGAGAGATGGCTCAGCGGTTAAGGGCACTGACTATTCTTCCAGAGGTTCTGAGTTCAATTCCCAGCGACCACATGGTGGTTCACAACCATCTGTAATAGGATCTGATGCCCTCTTCTGGTGTGTCTGAAGACAGCCAGTGTACTCATATAAAATAAATAAATCTTAAAAAAAAAAAAAAAAAAAAAAAGCTGTGAGCCTGGGTTCACATGCACATGTACACATACACCATACATGCATCATACATATACAATGAATGAAAATACGCCCTGCCCCAATCCCAAGCTTATGGACACATACATATATTTAGTTCTTTTGATTAAAAAACAAGTACTACAACAGTTCTCTTCCTCCTATTATTGATACCTTTTGCTCTAAGAGTGCTCTGCGAAGGGAGACCCTCTGTTCCAGCTCTCGAAGCTCTCGATCATGTTGGGCCTCAGCCTGCATCTTGATTTTGCTCTGATATGCATTTAACAGCTCCAGTTCCTGCTGCAGCTGCATCTTCAAAACCTGGCATTCTGCTTCCTGTGCTTCGTCCAAACGCAACTGAGAGAAAGAAGAGAAACTGATACATTCTACTGTGAACTATTCATTCATGACTTACAGAAAAGAAGAAAAAGAGCAGACTACATTTTTGTATGCTATATAACTTCTTTCTTGCAGCATAGCGTGAACATCCCTAAAAGAGAAAGATAATAACCAATATTATATGACTAAAGATCCTATCATAAGCTTTTCTGCAAATGCATGGATATCTATGCTCTTTCTTCTTTCTTTCCTCTCCTTTCCCTTCCTTTCCCCTTTTAAAGCTCTCTCTCTTTCTGTCTCCGTCTCTTTCTTTCATGTAAGTACACTGTAGCTGTTTCAGACACCCCACAAAAGGGCATCAGATCCCATTACAGATGGTTATGAACTACCATGTGGCTTCTGGGATTTGAACTGAGGACCTTCAGAAGAGCAGTCAGCTCTTAACTGCTGAGCCATCTCTCCAGCTCCAACTATGCATTTTCTTGAGAAAAACCTAGAATAATTTTGGGTAACAATGTGTTCAATCTCTTCTTCCCTAGTGGAAATAACTGCAGGAGAGAGCCAACAAGCACAGCACACAAGCTGTTTGTTTATCTTTGTTCAGTCCGATACCGAAGAGTGGGTTTTACAGTTTGATGTGGTTACATTTGTAATAGTTAGAAGTACCTATACAATATCCTACATTTTACCTCCTGATCTGCAAAGTCTAAAATATTTACTATTCTGCCCTTTAAGAAAACACTTGCAAGCTGGGCGTGGTGGCGCACGCCTGTAATCCCAGCACTTGGGAGGCAGAGGCAGGCAGATTTCTGAGTTCGAGGCCAGCCTGGTCTACAGAGTGAGTTCCAGGACAGCCAGCACTACACAGAGAAACCCTGTCTCGAAAAAAACAAACAAACAAACAAACAAACAAACAAACAAAAAAGAAAGAAAAGAAAAAAAGAAAAAAGAAAACACTTGCAGATGGGCGTGGTGGCGCACGCCAGCACTTGGGAGGCAGAGGCAGGCGGATTTCTGAGTTTGAGGCCAGCCTGGTCTACAGAGTGAGTTCCAGGACAGCCAGAGCTACACAGAGAAACCCTGACTCGAAAAACAAAACAAAACAAAAACAAAAACAAAAAACACTTGCACAGTATTTCATCTGTGCCCTATGAGGTAACCATTTAGATTCCTATTCAGAGAATTTTGCTTACAGTTTATTCATCTGATCTCCCCTACACCCCTGATTTTTTGAGACAAGGTTTATCTCTCTGTATAGCCATAGTTGTCCTGAAAGTCACTCTATAGCCCAGGCTGGCCTCAAACTGAGAGATATGCTTGCCTTTGTCTCTCCAGTGCTGGGACTAAAGGTGTGTGCACCACCTCCCTCCCTGCTTACTCATTTCATCTTGATAGGCTGTTAGAATCCACACCTGTAGGAAGCCATCATAGACTCTTATATATATCAGGGAAATTCTAAGTACACCATGCTTTCCCCAAACAATGCTAATAGGAAGAATATGGATGACTACTATTTTTTCCTGGGCTATTATTAAAGAGCTAACATTCCATTTATCTTTCAACTGCTAGGATTTCATTCGGGTGGTAATAAGAAAGGGGTACTAGATTTGTTTTCCCTAAACAAAGCAAACTCACAGCTTGTGTGGAGAGCATTTCATTAATGCTATGATCATACTGCTCAGCCAAGATGGCTAACTTCCGAGTCTGTTCCTCCTTGAGTCTTTTCAGAACAGCCTTGTGCTCACTCTTTGGTGTAGTCTCCAGTAGGTGATTCCTTAATGCTTTGTACTGTCTGGTTTGAATTTTGCAGGTATCCTGGAACTGCTTTTTTATTTGGAGTTCTTTAGACTGGAAAGAAAACAGAAAATCAGGGGAAGAATGAGTGTATGTCTCAACATATAGCATTTGGTATAGTGTCTAGTAACACCTATACACCTATATATAAAGCCAGGAAGAAAACCAGTTATATGATAAAATTGCAGTTTTTTTGTTTTTTTGTTTTTTTGAGACAGGGTTCCTCTGTGTAGTCCTGGCTGTCCTGGAATTCACTCTGTAGACCCCCCCCCCCAAAAAAAAAAAATTAAGAGTCCCAGACTGAGTTACTTACAACAAAAGGAAACAGGCTAGCATGTTGACCTATAGACTACAATGTCAGACACTGTGCATATTTTTAAAATACTGATTAAGAATTCCCAGGGCTGGAGAGATGGCTCAAGAGGCTAACAACGCTGGCTACTCTTCTAGAGGTCCTAAGTTCAATTCTCTGCATACACATGGCAACTCATTATCTGATGCCTTTTCTGGTATGCAGGCATGCATGCAAACAAAGAACTCATATTCATAAAATACAGAAAGAAATCTTTAAAAGATTTCTGTAGTTAAATTTTCTGGTGATTCTTTTTCTTTCATACAAAGTATGCAAGTAAACGATGAAGCAATAGGCAGTCCACACATGAACCCAAGTAAGCACACTAAAAATGAAAGGACTCCCAATGACTAAAACCATGCCTGTCAAGAAGCTTATACTAATGGTACCTTCAAACTCTTAGGTTGTTGTCGAACTTCCATGACATGTTTTCGCCTTAGTTCCCGCTCCCTTCTCTTATTGTATTCCAGCTGGTTCGTGAGCTCAGTTTGATGCTGCAGTCTGATCAACTCACAGCGCATCTTCTGAATAGTGTTGAGGTGGCGAAACTCCAGTTCTTGCATGGATTCATGCTGTCGCAGTAGCATTGCATGTTCCAAGTCCTTTTGAGTCTGCCTTTTGTTTAACTCCTAAAATATAATTCAAAATACAAAGGTATAATTTATTGCTTTACAAACCAAGGGGAGAAACATTAAAAAAAAAATTAACAACACTAAAACATGCATGTAAACAGTCAATGCTTCAATGGCTACATAGTAAATACTGGGTTCCCATGATTTTTTTGTCTGTGTGTGCAAGTATTACTGGACATAAGAACTCTCCCTCCCACTAGTTCTATCCCATAAACTTAGTAAGTTCTTAATCAAAAATTTCTTAGAATAATATATAGCACAAAATAGTGTCTAAAAGCCGGGCAGTGGTGGTGCAGGCCCTTAATCCCAGCACTCAGGAGGCAGAGGCAGGCAGATTTCTGAGTTTGAGGCCAGCTTGGTCTACAGAGTGAGTTTTAGGATAGCCAGAGCTATACAGAGAAACCCTGTCTCGAAAAAACAAAAAACAAGAAAACAAAAAAACAAACAAAAAAAACCCAAACAGGCCGGGCGTGGTGGCGCACACCTGTAATCCCAGCACTTGGGAGGCAGAGGCAGGCGGATTTCTAAATTCAAGGCCAGCCTGGTCTACAGAGTGAGTTCCAGGACAGCCAGGACTACACAAGCATGAAGTTCAGTCTCCAGGACCCACAAGGTAGGAGGATACAACTAACTCCTATAAGTAGTCCTCTTATCTTTGAATATGCATGTGTCCACCCAAAAATAAACATATAAAAGCATATCTTAACATTCTCAAGTAATAATCAATATGATTATTAAAAGTGATAAATGGCTTAAGAGGCAGAGGCAGGTGGATCTCTTAGGCCAGCCTGAATCTCAGAGTAAGTTCCAGAGCAGCCAGGCCTACACAAAGAAACTGTCTCGAAAAACAAAACAAAAAACAAACAAGAAGTGTTAAATGATAATACATACAACTGATGGTACCCATTCATGATCAATAAGATAAGAGTTGCCAAATTTATTTTCTCATATTCAAAAATAGGTATTTTTGTCATTCACATATTATTAGTGAGTTATTTATTGAATGCCTGTTATAGAATGAACAAAGTCTATGACACAAACTCAGTTCTAATGAGGGAGACAGACACAATGATTTCCAAGGTGTTGGTGCATGTGTTACTATGCATTTGTGTCTTCATGTGTACATAAGATGGGATAAAAAGCAGAGCACTTTAAAAGATGTATTTATTTTTATTTTATGTGCATTAGTGTTTTGCCTGCATGCGTGCTTCAAGGTGCCAGATGCCCTGGAATTGGAGCTATACAAATAGCTGAGCGGCCATGTGGGTGCTGGGAATTGATCCTGGGTACTCTGAAAGACCAGCTTAACTCTTAACTGTTTAACCGTCTCTCCAGCTCTAGCAGAGCATTACTAGAGTAAGAAACTGGTATTCAAAGGTTTCTCTCATATGCTGCCACAGGGAAAAAAGAGGTCTTGTGAACATGTGTACAATAGTAATTCAGGTACAGAGAATATACATGTACAGAAGCAGAAATTTGGAAGTAACTGAAAATTTTCAATTTTTTCTTTTGAGTTTTCAAGACAAGGCTTCTCTATGTAGCCCGTGCTGTCCTGGAACTTGCTATGTAGATCAGACCAACCTCAAACTCAGAAATCCACTTTGCTTTGCCACCTGAGTGTAAGGGGTCAAAGGCATGGCTCACCATGCCCAGCAAGATTTTCAATCTTCAAAAGAAATTCATCAATAAAGAATTTTATTCTTTATTATAACAATCAGGAGATTAAGTTAAAGGCAAGCTTAACTTAATAGTAAGTTTTAGGCCAGAAGGACCTACAGAGTAGGGCCTTTTTGATTACACCATTTAAATGTACATACCTCCCTGACAAGGTCCTGTTCCAAGTTATGTCGCCCAAGTAACATTCTTCTTTTGAAGCGACGACATTCTAGCTCTAGATACTGCCTTTGACGGCGAAGAAGATTAGCTTCTTCTTCTGCCTGAAAATGTTGTATATTCTCCTTCTGCTTTGAAAGCCATTCCTGCTTTTCTTTTTTAGGTGTGCTCTGGTTTTCATTCAGCTCCTGGAAACAAAGACAACCAAAAACAATTCAGTTACATAAAAATTAACTATATGGCCGGCATGGTGGCGCACGCCTATAATCCCAGCACTTGGGAGGCAGAGGCAGGTGGATTTCTGAGTTCGAGGCCAGCCTGGTCTAGAGTGAGTTCCAGGACAGCCAGGGCTACACAGAGAAACCCTGTCTCAAAAAACCAAAAAAAAAAAAGAAAAAAAAAGAAAGAAAGAAAAATTAACTATATGAACATATATTTAACTAGTAATTTTGAGTTTTATTATTGCTATCACTATGTAGCCCAAGATGGTCTTCAATTTATAATCCTCTTGCTTTAGCCTCCTTGGTAGTAGAATTAAGTGTAAATCTCCATAACTAGCTATGGTAAATTTATTTATTGTTTGCAGTGAAGGGAACATAATATAAGGCCTTGATCATGCTGTAAGCTACAAAAGCACTTCGTTTAGTTTTATTTCTAGTAACAGCTCAGTAGAACTGTTAGAAAAGGTAATATGTTCCCTACCTACATCACAATATATAAATAGCTTTAGTTTTGCAGCTTCATTTTCATGGTTCCTGGCTTTAAAGCACAGAATGACTGGTTAATAAATAAAACCCCTTTAAAGAGCTTTCCAAGCTGGGCGTGGTGGTGCACGGCTGTAATCCCAGCACTTGGGAGGCAGAGGCAGGCGGATTTCTGAGTTCGAGGCCAGCCTGGTCTACAGAGTGAGTTCCAGGACAGCCAAGGCTACAGAGAAACCCTTTCTCGAAAAAACAAACAAACAAACAAACAAACAAACAAACAAAAAAGAGCTTTCCAAAACCAGGTGTGGGGAAAAAAAAGGATTTTTTGCGAAAAGAAGTACCTCTTTAAGCTGCTCTTTTCGAAGTTTATATTCTCTTTTTTGAGACTCCAAAAAGCTATTCAGTTCTTTTTTCTGTTGAGCCTGAATGTGTTGCTGGAATTTTTTCTCCTCGTTGGCCATCACTTTAGCCTATATAGAATTAGAAAAAAAAAAAAAAAATCAAGGTAAGTAGATAAAATTAAAGCATGTTTAATATCTATCACTAAGGATACTTTAAGAAAAATCAGAAAACAAAAACAAAAAAACAACCTAACCAATTTAGCCTCATTAGTCAAATTTGAGAAATCAATAGGGTGGAATTAATTTTTTAAATGTTTATTGGATCAAAAGGTTTTGTTTTATTTAGTAAGAAAATATATTCCCTTTGATAATATATAAAAATTAAATACATATTTACCTTCAAACATAAACTAATAATTTTATAAAGTTTTCATTATGTGTGCACATGTGTGTTTTGTATGTCTCTAGTTATGTGCTGCTTGCAGAGGCCAGAAGTATCAAATCCCCTTGGTGCTAGGATTACAGGTGATTTGAGTCACCTGATATGGGTGCTGGAAATTGAACTTAAGACCCCTGGAGTATATGCTCTTAACTGCTGAGCCATTTCTCAGGCCCTATAAACTAAGCCCTTTTATCTGAGTTAATTTATATATTAAATAATGAGATTCAATCATCTTCAAATTAGATCCTTATCTATAAGTCATATGAAAATGAATGTTAAATATTACATATGTAGCACATATAACTTGAGGGAATATGTGTTACTGGAGTATGCACAAGTGGAGGCCAGAGGTTGACTCTGGGTGTCTTCCCTAACCACTCTCCATTTGTTCTGAAGCTCTCACTGAACCAAGAGCTCATCAATTCAGCTAGAGTAGCCTTAACATTTTGCTGGGAAGCCACTGTTTCTTAGAATGTACTTTTTTTTGGGAGGGGGGGGGATTCCAGACAGGGTTTCTCTGTGTAGTCCTGACTGTCCTGAAACTCTCTGTAGACCAGGCTGGCCTTGAACTCAGAAATCCGCCTGCCTCTGCCTCCCATAGAATGTACATTTTTAACCATTATATTTCTTTTACAGTGCTGTGATAAAATCTTGAGTCTAGTACACGCTAGAGAAGCCCCTTAGTTTTTTCTAAAAAAGTAAGACTGTGTGACACACTCAGGTCATTTGTAAACCTGCTATGTATAACTCCAACTAGCTTTTCTTCAACTTTCAATCTTGTCTCAGTCTCCCAAAAATGCTGCACTTATAGTTATGTGCAATAACACCTGGCTTAACCAATTTTAGTTATTTACTTTGTTTTTTTCAAGACAAGATTTTTCTATGTAGCTGTCCTGGACCTCACTCTGTAGACCATGCTGGCCTCGAATCAGAGATCTGCTTCCTGAGTGCTGGGATTAAAAGTGTGTACCACCACCACCTGGCTCTGAATCAATTTTTTTTTAAATTATTTTTATTTTTTGGTTTTTTTTTTCGAGACAGGGTTTCTCTGTATAGCTGTCCTGGAACTCTCTATAAACCAGGCTGGCCTCGAACTCAGAAATCTGCCTGCCCTGCCTCTGCCTCCCAAGTGCTGGGAGCCCATGCGCCACCACGCCACCTGCCCCACCTGGAGAGGAGTGCTCAGTGTGAAGGTGAAGTTCCTGCAGACATACGAATTCCTGAATTAAGCAGATGACCCGCCCAGCTTCCTGAGCAGTGGAACCAACACCCAAAGAAGTCACGCAGGACTCTGGGAGGAGGGGATCCCCCAAAACTGTTAAATTGTCTGAGCTCCATTAAACTTCCGGCCTTGATCCGTAAACTATCGTATTGGCTCCACTTCTTTTCATCCTTCCCCATTCATCCCTCAGCTTCTGTTTCCAGGAACCCAGTTCACAGTAGCTGCAGGCAGCTACAGTTGCTTTCCTATATATGTCAATATCTAACTCTTCACAAGCTAATAACCATTTTCTCAACACCTAACAGAACTCTGAGTATCTGCATATTGTTTCATAAAACCATATCAAAATCAAGTATTAATAATTATGCTGTCATTTTCCTAATTTTAAAAAATTCCATTTTTTAACTTGGATAGTGGAGGAGAATACAGTAGATATAAAAAATTTTCAATATAGCCAAGATTATATATTCCCTAAAAAAACTGTTTACGTATACCCGTGCATGAGGACAGTCAGGTCCACAAAGTGAGACAAGTACAGCCAAAGCTGCTACATAGAGAAACCTTGTCTTAAAGCCACCCTGAACCCCAAAAAGCACAGAACTAATAAGAAAGCATATAGGAATATTTTTTTCTTTTGAAAGATTTATTATTATAAATAAGTATACTGTAGCTATCTTCAGACGTACCAGAAGAAGGCATCAGACCTCATTACGGGTGGTTGTGAGCCACCATGTGGTTGCTGGGATTTGAACTCAGGACCTTCAGAAGAGCAGTCAGTGCTCTTACCCACTGAGACATATCAACAGGCCTAGGAATCTTTTTTTTTTTTTAAAAAAACAGAAAGCTTTACACAAGTTTACATAAATGCTTCTATTTCCTGGATCAATTTACTTATTTCCTAGGGCTAGCTACTATAACCAGCCAGGGCTACACAGAGAAACCCTGCCTCAAACCCCCCCCCCCAAAAAAAAAAGAAAAAAAGAAATTCATAATATTGAACTGATCACCTCTTTTTCCATAGCAGCTTGGTGTTTCTTAATAAGTTTCTCCATTTCTGCAGCAAAATTGTTACGCTGAGTTTCAAGATCTTTGTCTAATCTGAGCCGGTGTTCATCCATCTCTGCCTTCAGTTTATTTTCCAAAGTCATTAGCTGCTTTTGATGCTGTCGCCTCATCCGCTTGTAACCAGACATCTGTTCTCTAAGCTCAGAATCCTGCTCATGTTCTTGCATCTGTCTTGTAACCTAAACACACAATTGAGGAGGAAAAAAGACAAGAAGGCAAAACAATTTTCTTTCACAAGCATTTAGAATGCTGGACATGGTGGTGTAGGCCTGTAATCTTAGCATATGGCTGTCTAAGAAAAGAAATTGCCAAAAGTCCTAAAGTATAGACTGGTAGTACTACATATAATGTAGTGTAAGGCCAATAAGTCTTTTATATCACAAGACTCTGTCTCTACTAAACAAAATAATAATGATAAGGAACTTAGAATATTACTATTACTTAAGGAGGCAATAAAGTTTAAAAGCTTAAAATTAAAATTTCTAGCGAGTATTTTAAAGAAATAGGCTGATTCTAAACATATATGAAAATATAAAGTATCTAGAATACAAAATATTGAGGAAAATAAAGCACAGTATTGAACTGGCACAGGGCTAGGCTAAGTGGATCCAGAAAGAAAACACAAGAGGCCGCAATGGTAGCGCACACCTATAACCCCAGCACTCAGGAGCCAGAGATAAGTTTTTAAGGCCACCTTAGTCTACAGAGTAAAGTTCCAGGACAGCTAGGGCTACAAAGAGAAACAATGTGTTGAAAAACTGGGTGGGGTTGGGGGTTGGGGGTTGGGGAGGAATCTAACAAAAATTAGAAACACCTGTACACAAAAGAGCATGCCTAAAGCCTCAACTACTTGAAGTAAATCTGAAATGAAAGACCACTTATGCTAAAGAGTACAAAAACAGACTAAATCACAATCTAAAAGCCTAACCAACAACAAAAAACCCAAAACCAGAGAAATGAACTAAATCAAACTAGAGTTATGGTGCTGAGCTGCCAAGAGGTTGATTCGCTGTTGGTGGAAATTGAATCCTGGATCCTTGTCCTCTGGAAGAACAGCCTCTTAAATGTTGAGCCATCTCTCAAGTTCTAAAAATGTGTTTTTAAACAAAAACAATTGATTCTCAGCATAGAAAAAAAAATTATCTTGACCCTCTCTATCATCAGTTTGCATTTAAAAAGCTAGAGGAAAAGGGATAGGAAGGAAGGAAGGAAGGAAGGAAGGAGGGAGGGAGGAAGGGAAGGAGAAAGAGAGAGAGAGAGAGAGAGAGAGAGAGAGAGAGAGAAAGAAAGAAAGAAAGAAAGAAAGAAAGAAAGAAAGAAAGAAAGAAAGAAAGCCGGGCATTGTTGGCGCATGCCTGTAATCCAGCACTTGGGAGGCAGAGGCAGGTGGATTTCTGAGTTCAAGGCCAGCCTGGTCTACAGAGTGAGTTCCAGGACAGTCAGGGCTACACAGAGAAACCCTGTCTCGAAAAACAAAACAAAACAAAACAAACAAACAAAAAAAGACCTTGCTTCAAAAACAAAGAAAACCAGAATGATCATTTGGAGTAAAAATAAAATGAAAACCAAACACTTTGTGTATGACCCATTGTTTTAGAATTCATTAATTTTTCAATTTTTTTGGGTATTTTTTGTTTGTTTGTTTGTTTTTGGATTTGTTTTTTTTCGAGACAGGGTTTCTCTGCATAGCCCTGGCTGTCTGGAACTCACTCTGTAGACCAGGCTGGCCTTGAACTCAGAAATCTGCCTGCCTCTGCCTCCCAGAGTGCTGGGATTACAGGCGTCCACCACCACCGCCTGGCAATTTTTCAAGATTTAATTAAGAGCAATTTACGGGGCTGGAGAGATGGTCAGCAGTTAAGAGCACTGACTGCTCTTCCAGAAGTCCTGAGTTCAATTCCCAGCAACCACATGGTGGCTCACAACCATATGCAATGGGGTTTGATGCCCTCTTCTGGTCTCTTTTGAAGACAGCAACAGTTTACTCATACATAAAAGAAATAAAATCTTAAAAAACAACCCCCCCCCAAAAAAAAAAAAAAAACCAGAAATTTAAGTATACGAGTGTTTTGCCTCCATGTGTGTCTTTGTGTACCGCATGTAAGGAGTGCTCTGAGAGGACAAAAAGAATGTTCAATCCTCTACAACTAAAGGGAGAGACTGTTAAAAGCTATCACGTGTGTGCTAGGAACCAAATCTGCGTCCTCTGGGAAGGCAGTCAAGTGTTAGCACCAGAGCCATCTTTGCAGTCACTAATAACTTTTTGAATTATGTGTGTAGCCGGGCGGTGGTGGCGCACACCTGTAATCCCAGCACTTGGGAGGCAGAGGCAGGCGGATTTCTGAGTTTGAGGCCAGCCTGGTCTACAGAGTGAGTTCCAGGACAGCCAGGGCTACACAGAGAAACCCTGTCTCAAAAAACAAAAAAACAAAAACAAAAACAAACAAAAAACCAAAAACCAAAAACCAAAAAACAAACAAAAAATATTGGTCAGGTCACATAGAGGTTTTCTTGGAGATTAAAGAGATGGCTCAGCCGGGCGGTGGTGGCGCACAGCTGTAATCCCAGCACTCTGGGAGGCAGAGGCAGGTGGATTTCTGAGTTCGAGGCCAGTCTGGTCTACTGAGTTCCAGGACAGCCAGTGCTACACAGAGAAACCCTATCTTGAAAAACCAAATCCAAAAAACCAAAAGAGGGGGGGGGGGGCCCAAAGGTTAAGAGTACTGGCTGCTTTCACAAAAGACCCAGGTACAATTTCTAGCACCTGCACGGCAGTTCACAACTTGTGTCACAAGCACTTTATTAACTGAGTTGTGTTCCTAGACCCATAACCACGGTATTCTTGACTGTAAAACGTAAAACATTAATATTCCATGGCCATATAACAATGTATAATTGACAAACCAGATAGGCAACATTAAAATATTTATTTTGGTGTGTGGTATAGAGGACAGAACGTAAGGGTTTGGAATATATGATTTAAGTGTTTTACTATTGAGGAAAATTGTCAAGTCTTACTTTGTTTTGTTTCAGATAAGGTCTCAACTATGTAGTTCAGACTGGCCTTGAACTCAAGATCCTTCTTTATCAATTTTGTGTTAGAATTACCAGTATATGCTATGATACTTGCTCATGCTATATATTAATAAGATTCATATGGTATATTAATGTACTTTCCTTTAACTTGAGATATTTTATCATGCTTGGTTCTACAGCATTTCACTGTGTTGCCATTGCTAGGTTAGAACTTTCTATGCTTAGCAGGCTGGTCTTAGACTCACAAGATCTTCCTGTCTCTGTATTCCAAGTGCAGAGTTTAAAGTTATACACTATAACTGACTTTCAAAATCTTTTACAATTTTATGTATTTTTTAACAGTGTGGATCTTCAGAGAAGAGTGAGAATATTACAGCAAATATGTTTATGTCATTGTCTAGTATCCAAAGAGACAGAAAAAGGAAAACGAATATATACTGTTCTAGTCTGAATTCAGAGAAGTGGACAGGTTTTGCAGTGAAGTTCTAGGCATAGCCTAAAAAGGGTTTTAAATGCCCAATAATAATACATTTGCAAAAAAAAAAAAAAAAATCCATATCCATTGCTATTTGTGAAATGGAGATGACACTTAGAGCATATTAATACAACCACTTGCCAATTCCAGACAGGTCCCTCTTTTCTGGATACCCTAAGCATGTGTCTTTCCCTTAATGTTAATTCTTTTGTCTTTCAACTCTCACTTTTTTTCTCCCTACCCCCACCTCTTACCCTGAGCCCTACACACCATTTCTCTGTGTATCTCTGGCCATTCTAGAACTTACTATATAAAGCAGGATAGCCTCAGACTCAGATCCACCTGCCTCTGCTTCCTGAATACTGAGATTAAAGTTTGTGCTAACACACCTGGTATGTTAGTTTTCTTTTTTTTTTTTTAAAGATTTATTTATTATTATATGTAAATACACTGTAGCTGTCTTCAGACACACCAGAAGATTACAGTTGGTTGTGAGCCACCAAGTGGTTGCTGGTATTTGAACTCAGGACCTTCGGGAGAGCAGTCAGTGTTCTTAACCACTGAGCCATCTCACCAGCCCCGGTATGTTAGTTTTTATCTGGCAATAACATTGGTTCTCTTCTCCTATACATAAGAACTTTAAATGTTCACACTATATCACAAATACTTCTTTAATACCAATAATAAAAACTAATTTGAAGCTGAGCATGGTGGTAAACTCCTTTAATTCCAGGACTCAGTGAGCAGAGGCAGGTGGACTTCAGTGAGTTCCAGTTTAGCCTGGTTTATATAGTAACACCTTGTTCTCAAAAAGCAATAATATTAGCAGGGCTTGGTGGCGCACGCCTGTAATCCCGCACTTGGGAGGCAGAGGCAGGCGGTTTTCTGAGTTCAAAGCCAGCCTGGTCTACAGAGTGAGTTCCAGGACAGCCAGGACTACACAGAGAAACTCTGTCTTGAAAAACCAAAAAAAAAAAGAAAAAAAAACCCAAAAAAAATATTAAAATTTATGTGAATGCCTGTTTAGTACATGTAGTTCTCTTAAGCATTTTAAAATATTATGTGAAGATATCTTGCTTTCTTCTAACAGGGAACTTGAATGTTGACTGTTTTGCAAAATAAATTTCAAACACGAAAGTAAGGTAAAATGTATTTGAGTCCATATTACCAATGTAACAATACTACTTTTGAAACAGGATAATACATACCAGTGATGCTGTTCGTATAGTTGCAAAGTGTTCTCTATTACGATAATGTGATTTATGACGAGATACTTGAGGTGGAGATTGTGGATCTGAAGCTCTTGTTCTAGAATCTCCTTCTTCTTGGTAATTTTCCTCCTCCTTAAGACAGAAACAGAGGAAATATTATGTAAGATGAACAACTTATTTGAGCATTCAAGGAAAAGACTAAAGACAATTTTAATAACCAATCTTAAAAAAAACTCCACAATTCAACAAAGCAGAAAGAGAAACTAGAAATATTATTCTTTGAACACAAGTAGAGTTAGCTGAAATTATTTCCAGAGTATATGAAATAGTAAAATTCAACATAGAAAATATATCCACCTATCCACCGCCCACATCTATGCATATGTTTAAAAATAGTGAATGTTTCAAATGGTAATAAAAAATTAAACCCTTGAGTTTTATAAGCAGTACAAGACAATACCATTTTGTTGCTGTTTTGTGTATTTTCCCTGCTTTGATTATAGATGTGTGCTTATAATATTTCTGCCATTTTTTAAAAAATGAGAAAGCTATAGAAATGAAAGAAAATTACTGTGATTGTTACTGGGTATGATAGCTTTTTTTATGATGTCTCAGCATTCAGAAGCTGAGACAGCATTGCCATTACTGTGAAGCCAATCCTGACTAGATGAAGACCATGTCTCAAAAGAAAAGAAAACTAAGTGGAAATTTTATATAAATAATGATATTATGGTTTAACCATCATCCACAATAGGTTTGTGGATCTATTAAAATATGTTAAGGCTGAGCATGGTAATATATACTTTTATTCCTAGAACATGGGAGGCAGAGGCAGGCAGATGTCTGAGTTCAAGGCCATTCGGTCTACATAGTTGAGTTCCAGACAAGCTAAAGCCTTGCCTTAAAAAAAAAAAAAAAAAAAAAAAAAAAAAAGCCAAAGACGGGCGTGGTGGCTCACGCCTGTAATCCCAGCACTTGGGTGGCAGAGGCAGGCAGATTTCTGAGTTCCAGGCCAGCCTGGTCTACAGAGTGAGTTCTAGGACATCCAGAACTACACAGAGAAACCCTGTCTCGGAAAAAAACAAAACAAAACAAAACAAAACAAAACAAAACAAAACAAAACAAAACAAAACAAAACAAAAAGCCGGGCAGTGGTGGTGCATGCCTGTAATCCCAGCACTTGGGAGGCAGAGGCAGGCGGATTTCTGAGTTTGAGGCCAGCCTGGTCTACAGAGTGAGTTCCAGGACAGCCAGGGCTATACTGAGAAACCCTGTATTGAGAAACCAAAAAAAAAAAAAAAAAAAAAAATCAAAAAATTTTCCCTTTAGTATTTTAATTGGCAATAGCTACATTTTGAACATTATACATCTATCACCACATTATATCACCTCAAACTGTAGCTACTTTTATCAATTAGCAGTATAGTATCCTCCTTTCTATCACCTACTCAGATTGTGGTAATTTTTGTATTAGCACTTATCTCTATAGATCCTGCTATACAAACACTTTATTTACATTTCTGGGTTTTTTTTTGTAATTTTTTAAAAAATTATTATGTGTATAGGTGATTTGCCTTCATGAATGTCTGTGTACCACCTGTATAACTAGTGTCCACGGGGGCCAGAAGTAGGTATAAGATCTGCACTAGAGTTACAGTTATGAGCTGCTATATGGATCCTGGGAACTGAACCCAGATCCTTGGGAAAAGCAGCGAGTGTTCTTAACCACTGAGCAAGTAGCTAAGTATTTACATTTCATTATAAAATATTCATCCATTTGTGTCTGGATAATGCCTGAGTTTTTTTTGTTTTTTGGGGATTTTTTTTTTTTGAGAAAAGTTTCACTACATAACTCAAATTGGCCTGGAATTTATATCTCCTGTTTTATCCTTCTAAGTGGCTAGAATTACACACATTGCAGATTCTATTATATAACTTTATTTCTATTTACAGGTAAATAATACATCCATTACATGTATGTGATGGTTTGAATGAATATGACCCCCATAGGCTCATAGGGAGTGGCCCTATTGGGAGGTGTGGCCTTGTTGGAGTAGGTGTGTCAGTCACCAGGGGTGGGTTTTGGGGTTTCACAAACTCTTCCTGCTTGGCTGCCTATCAGGATATAGAAATCTCAGCTACCTCCCCAGCACCAGGTCTGCTTGCATGTTGCCATGATCCCCGCCATGATAATGGACATAATATCTGAACTGTAAAGCAGCCCCAATAAAATGTTGTCGTTTTTAAGGATTGCCTTGGTCATGTGACTCTTCACAGCAATAAACCCTTTACATAATACATATATATATATAAAAAAATTTCTTTATCCACTCATGTGTTGATAGGTATGTTTGGTCCCATCTTATAGTAATTGTGTTTAGTAAAAACACTGAACACACCCAAACTGGTTGTTTTGGTTTTTATGGTGTTAGTGGGATGATGGTAGTAAACAGGGTCTTATGTGGCTCACGAAGGCCAAAAATCATTATGTAGCTGAGGGAACCCTTGAAATCCTGATCCTTCCAAGTGTTGAGATTCAGGAATGTACCGCCACACCCAGATTCCAAAGTTCTTAAATTTCAAAGACAAATCTCTTTAATTAATCAGTCTAAGAAAATTAGGGGTTAAAGTTGAGTCTTTGGCTTTTTTCTCCCCAAGAGAAATGAAAACACTCACAGGTTTTAAGTGGATGACAGAACTGTTAGACATTACTGTATGGTCTCCCTCCATCATGTCTAGCTCACTCTTGTCATCCGATGCATCTGGAAGACTATTAACACTGCTGCTTTGGCTGCTGGCACTGATAGACATACTAGGGATAGACTGATTACTTCCAACACTATTCACTGTTCCTGTCCGGCCAACACCATGATCTTGCTCCTAAGGAAAAAGAAAAATAGATTAAAATATCAAAATCTTTTCTCAACTAAGATTAAAGTAGAAGAGAAACCTGACACACACAAACAGGTTTCTTTAGTAAAAGACTTCTGGTATAAACAGTCATGCCCAGACTATTAAAATGTGTTGATAGTGTGGGAGTTCATTAGGTTTTTGTTTCTGAGACCATAGGTAAGCTTTTCCCCTGGAACTAAAAAGGAGTTACTGAGTTTCTATATAGAGTGATTGCAAGTAATATTATCAAATGTATCTATGATGTAGGTATGTGTATGCCGTGATTGCAAGTAATATTATCAAATGTATCTATGATGTAGGTATGTGTATGCCCAGATAGTTGTTGTAGGTTTATATTACTACACAATATAAAATTATTGCATGATAGAAGTATATAATAACAAGAATAAAGACCTTTGTCTGTAACTAAAATTTTAAAGAATCAATGATAAGAGCAAAGTAGACTGGAACCAGTGACATAAAAAGTATTCTTTGCTGGGCAAGTATTGTTAGAAATCAATAAAATTAAATTCAAAATCTGTGTCACTTTTAGGTATATACCTCCTCTTCTTCCTGTGCTTCTACCGCTGGCCCATTATGTGCCTCTTGGAAAAGGAGTTTCTTCATCTTTCGATATTGCAGATTGTCCAGCTCTCTTACTGCATCCTTTGTCCTTTGTATAAGATCTATTAACACTGTTTCAGGGCGCTCTCGAAGAACAAACATGTGCTAGAAGGACAGAAAAAATGTTATTTTTCCCCTAATTAGTTCAAATATATTCCTTTCTCATAACCTATAGTTATGATATAGATTCATACAATCTACAGCTATCCAATTTTATTACATCTATGACTTTTGATACTTAATAGCAATTTCCACACTCAACTTGTGCCTAAATATTCTTGAATAAAATCCTCACCAGGGTATTTTTAGTTGGCCAGTGAAAGAAAACACAGTTGAGATTATCAAAGCATATAAA
Source organism: Apodemus agrarius (assembly GCA_964023405.1). Taxonomy (NCBI): domain Eukaryota; kingdom Metazoa; phylum Chordata; class Mammalia; order Rodentia; family Muridae; genus Apodemus; species Apodemus agrarius. Next base: position 63,513,343 of record OZ030015.1, read on the forward strand.
TACTAAAAAAATCCTATAAGCTATGCTTGATTTAGGTAAGAAAACTTACTGACAATGAAATAAGTAACTAGAACTTAAGACATTATGGGCTTCTTTATCTTTTGTTTTTGTTTTTTGTTTTCTTGAGTCACGGTTTCTCTGTGTAGCCCTGGCCGTCCTGGAACTCACTCTGTAGACCAGGTTGGCCTCGAACTCAGAAATCCACCTGCCACTGCCTCCCAAGTGCTGGGATTAAAGGCATGGGCCACCACCGACCGGCAGGCTTCTTTTTCTTGAGGTGAGGTTTCACTATGACAGCCAATGCTGATTTTGAACTTGTGATCCTCCTAGTGCTGAAATACAGGTATAAACAGTCATGCCCAGACTATTAAAATGTGTTGATAGTGTGGGAGTTCATTAGGTTTTTGTTTCTGAGACCATAGGTAAGCTTTTCCCCTGGAACTAAAAAGGAGTTACTGAGTTTCTATATACAGTGATTGCAAGTAATATTATCAAATGTATCTATGATGTAGGTATGTATATACCCTGATATTTGTTGTAGGTTTAATTTAGCTGATAATGGTTAATTTAAAAAACTTTACCTGTTCTGTAATTCTGAAAGATTAAAATTAGTTCATGAATCTTGTTGAAACAATTCCTAATTAGAGTCAAATTCTCATTACTCCTTAGTCAATGTTATTAATTTTTTTTTCTTTCTTTTTTTTTTTTTTTTTTTTTGGTTTTTCGAAACAGGGTTTCTCTGTATAGCCCTGGCTGTCCTGGAACTCACTCTGTAGACCAGGCTGCCCTCAAACTCAGAAATCCGCCTGCCTCTGCCTCCCAAGTGCTGGGATTACAGGCATGCACCACCACGCCCGGCTTTAATTATTTTTTTAATCTGTATTTACTGACAGTGTATTTTGCCTACATGTATCTTGTGCAGCATGTGCATGAAGTATCCTCTGAGGCCAGAAGAGGGTGCCATATGTCCCAGGACTGAAAGTAGAAACAATTGTAGGTGCTAGAAATCAAACTTGGGTCCTCTAGAAGAGCAGCCAGTGTTCTTAATCACTGAGCCAATTCTTCAGCACATAATCAAGAGATTTAAAAAGAGCTGGGGGTGTAGTTCAGTTGGTATTTGTCTAAGATACAAGAAGTCTTATTAAATCCCAGTAGAACACATAGAACTTGGGATATAGAGGCAGGAAGATGAGCAGTTTAGAGATCATTCTTGACTACAAAGCAAAATTTCAAGGCCAACCTGGGATACATGAGATTCCATCTCAAAAACAAAAAGTCTTTAAGAACTACAATAAGTCAGATGTAGAGCTTTCTGTAAACAGGATTAAATAACCACAACTCCAGGTCAAATGACAGAGCGCACAACCAGTTGACAAGTGTGAGCATAAAGAAGTAGAAAGGAGGGACATTGAAGTGTGGAGGAGGAGAAAGTCTTTTCCTTTTGGAAGGTAGGTTGAAGAGGAAGGTCAGCTGGGTGCTTGCTGTCTGAGCTAGCAGGTTTTCAACACAGCCTCTGGCTCCTAAGTCTTCATTTGGTAAAATCAAACACCTGGGACTTTTGTTTTTAAAAGAAAGGTCTTGTAGTAGTAATTTACAGCATAGCCATAGCTACACAGTGAGACAATGTCTCAAAAAAACCAAAAATTAGTATTTACATGAGTTGGAGAAAATAGCTGAATGAATATAATACATGCTTGACATGTAGTCTATTTGAATGCCAGCACCAAAAATAACACTTTTAAGTTATTTTATAATTACAAAGCCTCTATTACATTTTATTATGTGTGTGTGTGAAGTCAGTTAGTTTTCGCCTTCCACCATGTGTATTTCAGGGATTCAATGCAGGTTGTGAGGTTTGGCAACAAATACCCTCACCTAATGAGCCATCTTACTGGCCCCAAATTTAGTATTTTAGTAACACCTCTAATATAGTTAATCCTGATTGAGAAGAAAAAAAAAACAACAAACCATTTTAAAATAATTTCTTTCTTTTTTTTTTCTTTTTTTTTTTTTTTTGGTTTTTTTCGAGACAGGGTTTTCTCTGTTTAGCCCTGGCTGTCCTGGAACTCACTCTATAGACCAGGCTGGCCTCGAACTCAGAAATCCGCCTGCCTCTGCCTCCCAAGTGCTGGGATTAAAGGCGTGCGCCACCACCGCCCGGCTAAAATAATTTCTTAAGGGTTGAAAACAAAGTTTTACAAACTGACCTTTAAAAGTTCCTCTGATGTAGGGCGATCTTGAGGGATTTTCTGGAGACAAGAATCTACAAAGTTTCGAAAATAATCAGACCTATTGTAAAGAAAGTATCAAGTGAACATATTGCTATTTCTTTTAAAAACACATCAAAAAAGGCAATATCTACTCACAGGAGGAAGAATGGAGAAGACATGATAATATAATTTCATTTAAAGTAAAATTAAATTATTTCATGGAAAGTTATCTAAAGCAACCAACAATTCTTTAACGTTACCCCAAAATACTTGCATAGATCTTAATTTTAAAACCCTAGGTTGGGAGTATAGTGCATTGGCAGGATGAATACTTGATTAGAATTCAAAAAAGAAAACAAAATTTCCTGTTCCTACATATTTACCTATCAACAATCACCTAATACTGAGTCAAGAGGAGGAAAGTCCCAATCAGAGTTCTTCTCCATTCAAATATGGTTTCCCAGTCTTTTCCCTGTCTCTTCTTATTTACATACTTTGGATTGTTTTCTATACAGCATGTTTTAGAACAAAACTTTTATTCTCTAGATAGTGGGTCTATGATGATGCTCCCAGAAAGTATTAACTGAGGAAGTCAGATGCTGAATGTAGATCGCACTATCCCATGGGCTGGGGTCCCAGAATGAATAAAGGGGAGAAATCAAGTAGTGCTCCAGCATCTCTGTCTTTTCAAGTACTCCCTCAAGTCACAATGTAACCAGCTGTGTCACATCTCTACTATAATGCCTTCTCATGATGGACTGTACACTCAAACTTAATAAACTCTCCTTCTTCAAATTGCTTTTGTCAGGGAAATTGTTATAGCAATGAGAAAAGTAACTAATTTTTTCAACTCATAACAATTCTAGTTCAAAACTGTTAATCTCTTCTCCATATACTGTTTTACATGAGTTTTATCAAATCAATATAATTAATACACCAGAAGAAAAATCAGAGCAATGACTAACATATTTAGCAAGATTGTTCCCAAGGTTTTAAATCACATAATAATTTTTAAAGAATTTAAACATTTTACCCACGTCTTATGCAATATAAATAATAATTTATTCTTCAAACAATTACAAGTTACAACAATCTATTCATTTTAGTTACAAAATATTAATGCTTAAAAATGCTATTAAATTGAGCCGGGCATGGTGGCGCACGCCTGTAATCCCAGCACTTGGGAGGCAGAGGCAGGTGGATTTCTGAGTTCGAGGCCAGCCTGGTCTAGAGTGAGTTCCAGGACAGCCAGGGCTACACAGAGAAACCCTGTCTCTCAAAAAAAAAAAAAAAAAAAAAAAAAAAGCTATTAAATTAGGATCATCCATATTCCTAAAATTGAAAGGAAAAGTATCCATCCTTTTATTTATGTAAAATTAAGTCATTTTGATAATGATCTATTAATGTATCAATATTTACAAATTTTTCAAAACATTAATCATCTCTTATGGGAATACTCACCATTCATTAGATTGTAGCGTAGGGGATTCATTTTGGGCTATGTGATATAAGGCACTCATTGCATTCATATTAAATAAAGGAGGCTTCCTCTCGGCTATAAAAGAGAAAATCTTTGTTAAAATGTGAATATATAAGGATACTTAAATGTTGGTCAAGGTTTTTTTCTTTTAAAGATTAATTTTATTTATATGAGTACAATGTAGTTGTCTTCAGACACAACAGAAGAGGGCATCGGATCTCATTACAGATGGTTGTGAGCCACCATGCTGTTGCTGAGAATTGAACTCAGGACCTCTGGAAGAGCAATCAGCACCCTTAATGGCTGAGTCATCTCTCCAGCCCTTTTGATCAAGTTTTTAAGAATATATTTTGAAAACAAAGTTAAACTTAATAGAAAACTGTAGAAAGAACTTTTTGTTTTTGTGTTTTTTGGGATAGGGTCTCTCTGAATATCCCTGCTGTCCTCTTGGAGCTTGCCCTGTAGACCAGGCTGGGCTTCAAACCCTCAAAGATCCACCTGCCTCTGCCTTTCAGGTGCTGGGATTAAAGGTGTGGGCTACTATGCCTGACTATAAAGAACTTTTCAGTATGAATCAACTGAGAATAAACTACTGCCCTAATGGCCCATCATGCCTAAACACTTCAATATACAAAAATATTTTCTTAAAAACCACACAATATGTATTAAATTATACCACTTAATTATTAAATTATGCCATCTGTGTTAAAGACATCTGATACCAAACCCCATTGTTTTGTTCCAAAGCCCTAATAAAGCTCTATGTAGGTTTTGTTTTTTTTTGTTGTTTTTTTTCTTTTTTTTTTTTTTTCCCCTCTTTGGTTTGGTTTTTTGAGACAGGGTTTATCTTTACAGATCTGGATTTCCTGAACTTGCTCTGTAGACCAGGCTGGCCTTGAACTCAAAGAGATCCAACCTGCCTCTGCCTCTGCCTCCTGAGTGTTGAGATTTTTGGCATGCACTGTTACCACCATTGTCCAGCTACTATATGTAGCTTTAATCATTTGTGCCTTTGGTTTACTGAGTTCCCACATTTAGACAAAAAAAAGTTTATATTTCCATATATTTTAGGGAGGGTGCATGAGGTTATGCATTCCTTTGCATATGGATTGGTGTCTTCCTGTATTATTGCCTTCAATGAACTAGAAACTCAACTGTCTATGGCATGTTCTAGGTATTTGCCTGTTTCTCACACTTAGTGCTGGGATAATGGGCATGTGCAGCTATTCCTAGATACTGGAATGGTGGGTTCCACGGATTTGTACTCAGATCATGCTTACAAAGCAAGTGCTCTTATCCACAGAGGGATCCCAAGCACTCTATTATTTTTTTTGTTTGTTTGTTTGTTTTTTGTTTTTCCAGATAGGGTTTCTCTCTGTAGACCAGGCTGGCCTCGAACTCAGAAATCTGCCTGCCTCTGCCTCCCAAGTGCTGGGATTAAAGGTGTGCGCCACCACCGTCCAGCTATCTTTTATTTTTATTGCTACTTTTAAATTACCTGTTTATGTCTGTATACAAATGGGATATGTATGCAAATGAGTATTCTACAGAAATCAAAATATGTTGGCTTACCCAAATGTAGTATGAGCTCTTAACTACTATTGGTATCTTACTTTTTTTTTTTTTTTTTTTTTTTTGAGACAGGGTTTTTTTTTTTTTTTTTTTTTTTTTTTTTTTTTTTTTTTTTTTTTTTTTGGTTTCTCTATGTAGCCCTGGCTGTCCTGGAACTCACTCTATAGACCAGGCTGGCCTCGAACTCAGAAATCCGCCTGCCTCTGCCTCCCAAGTGCTGGGATTAAAGGCGTGCGCCACCACCGCCCGGCCGAGACAGGGTTTTTCTGTGTAGCCTTGGCTGTCCTGGAACTCTGTAGACCAGGCTGGCCTCGAACTCAAGGTATCTTACTTTTAATAATCAATACTAATTGTTATTTCTCATTCATAGTTCCTCCCTTTGATTTTATTTTTTAGACAAGGTCTCACTCCCCAGCCCAGGCTATCCTAGAACTCATCACGTATGGCCAGCCTGGCTCTAGGTCATGGTGATCCACCTACCTTCAGCTTCCTAAACTTTGGAATTATAAATGTAAGCTATCACACCTGGCTTCTTTCATTCCTAATATTAGAGATTTGTGTCTTCTTTTTCTAGCCTAAATGAAAAGAGATTTATCAATTGTAATGATCTTCATAAAGAATCAGACTTTTTTTTTTTTTTTGGTTTTTCGAGACAGGGTTTCTCTGTGTAGTCCTGGCTGTCCTGGAACTCACTCTGTAGACCAGGCTGGCCTTGAACTCAGAAATTCGCCTGCCTCTGCCTCCCAAGTGCTGGGATTACAGGCGTGCACCACCACGCCCAGCTCAGACTTTTATATTGCTTAACTGAGCTTATACTTTAATTTTATTATTCTGTTTTCTGTTTATTTTGAGTTTAGATTATTCATGTTTCTACTTTCTAAAAGGTAGACGTTGGGGGGAAATGACTGACTCACTGGGTGAAAGCACCACACCTGATGACCTGAGTTCAATTCCCAAAACCCAAATAAGTAAAGACTCCCCCAGAGCTATCCTTGACAGAACAAACGTGTGCAGACAACCATTGGTAGCAGATGGTGTCAGATCCCCTAGTGCTGGAATTACAAATAGTTCTAAGACGCAAGATGTGAGGAGGCTAAGAACTGAGGTCTGGTTCTCAATAAAAGTACCAAGGGCTCTTAAGAGCTAAGTTATCTTTCTGGCCCAATTTCACATATTCTCAATAGACAAAATTAAAGAACACATGCATAAATACAAGAGATATATAAAACATAATTAATTTCTTTCTACATTATTATTGAAAATAATACGTGGGTGTAGTGGTGGATGGCTTTGATCCCAGCACTCAAGAGGCCAAGTCAGGCAGCAAGGTCTATACAGTAAGTAAACTTCAGGATAAAGACTACAAAGACACTGTCTCAAAAAACAACAAACAAACAAACAAATAACAAAAACCAAAGGAAAAAATTCAATATTTCATCTCAAATTCCAATGCCCAACCACAGTATTTCTTATTCTAAACCATGATCAATCTTATTCCTGTCACCTCCTCCCTCCCTTTCTCTTCTTTCCATCTTAGTCTCATTCTGCAGGGCAGGCTTACTAGAAATCATGGTACTCCTCTTAGCTCAGCCTCCCAAGTACTGTGACAATAGGCATAAACCAACATACCAGGCTGTTTACTTGATAAGCTGCTTTTAAATGTAAACATGGTACATTTATTTTGTCACACTCGGCCAATCCTTCATACCATTCCAAACACAGTGAGAATTTCTTTTCCTTGACTGACACTTCAACTAAACCAGTTCTCTTCTCTACCATGAGGAACACCTCATTAGGAAAAACTCATCATTTTTATTAGGTTCTATCATTATGATAGGTTAACCCAAAATATGGATTGCCTCTATAGCCACTAACGCTATACTTCCCTACCTTCATTGATTCCTGATAAATCTAAGCCATCTCCAGAAATGAATGCTTTAGTAATTCTACTGGACCTTTTTAACCTTCACACTGGGTTGTTCATCCACTTCTAATTACACACACTGTATTACAGGAACTCATTACTACTACATTCATTTTTGACATCCACACTAGGCAGTATGGTTGGTTCACTGGCTAGCAGGTATCCATGTTCTTTTTTTTTTTTTTTTTAAAGATTTATTTATTATATGTAAGTACACTGTAGCTGTCTTCAGACACACCAGAAGAGGGTGTCAGATCTCATTATGGATGGATGTGAGCCACAATGTGGTTGCTGGGGTTTGAAATCAGTACTTTTGGAAGAGCAGTCAGTGCTCTTAACCGCTGAGCTCTCTCTCCAGCCCAGGTATCCATATTCTATCTCACAAAGTACCATAAGACTAGTATAATGAAAGAGATAAGGATCATTGAAGATACTTAAAATGAAGGAAAGAAAAACATCCATTTACATTATTACTAAGGTCTTCAATTTGGCAAATTCAACTGACCTCTCCTATTCTCTTCTGGGTTTTGTATTAAAGAATAGGCTCAAACTTGCTATGAAGCTAAGGATAACTTTGAATTTCTGATCATCCTGTCTAATTCTTAGTTTTATATGGTTCTGGGGAATCAAACCCAGAGCTTCATTCTAGGCAGACTTTCTACCTACAGAACTGTATATCTAGTACTTCAACTGATATTTCTAGTAAACAAACAAAAAAACCCACATTTTTTATTGTGACTGGGCATGGCTATGTATACCTTTAATCCCAGCACTTCTGAGGCAGAGGCAGTTAGATCTCTGTGAGTTCCAGGCAAACCTGGTATATATAATGAGATCCAAAATATTTTTTAAATTCTTTTTTAAATTTATTATATCCCTATGTAACACAACAATTTACGCATCACTATGTAAGCCAAATTAAAATCCTTCTAAACCTTCCACCCAAACCCTGGTACTAAAATGAGTCATCAGGACTTGTCTTGATCTCAAAAACTATTTATTTTGAGAAAATAATGAAAAACATTTTTCACCTCTTGGGTACACCAGAATTTAAACAAAGGGAAACATGCATGCTGGACATGCACCGACTATCTATGTGCCTAGTCTTTTGAATTCTGTTTTGTTTTGTTTTTCTTTTTTGTTTTTTGTTGTTGTTGTTTTGTTTTGTTTTTTGTTTTTAGAGATAGGGTTTCTCCCTCTAAATAGCCCTTGCTGTCTTAGAACTCACTTTGTAAACCAGGTTGGCCTCAAACTCAAAGATCCACCTGCCTCTGCCTCTTAAGTGCTGGGATTAAAGGTATGTGAGGTTTTATTGATTGTTGTTGTTGCAGGTCTTAGTAAATTTCCCAGGCTATTTGGAATTCAGTATCTTGTCAAGCAGACCTTCAACAAGGAATCCTCCTCACTCAGCCTCTATAGTAACAGGAGTTAATAAAGCCTATCCAACCAAGATAAAAATGGACATCTAATTTCTAATCTTAAAAGTAATTTATATAGTAGTAAATAATTCATGATTAAGAAACCTATGGATAATAAACATGGATTAGGTGTATTCTAAGTGTTTAAACATTAACATCAGCCATTGAAATTTAAGACAGTGAAAAATTATTTTAGACCTAATTTAACAGCAAATATATTTAACCTATTACATGACTACATCAATATAAAAACTAACAGACAATAAAAGTAAAAAGCAGGGCGTGGTAGCGCATGTCTGTAATCCCAGCACTTGGGAGGCAGGGGCAGGCGGATTTCTGAGTTCGAGGCCAGCCTGGTCTACAGAGTGAGTTCCAGGACAGCCAGGACTACACAGAGAAACCCTGTCTCAAAAAACAAAAAACAACAACAACAAAAAAAAGGAGGTTCAAAACTGTCTGCAACTACAGGGGATCGAATACCCTCTCTTCTAGTCTCCCGACACCAGGCATACATATGATTGTCAGACATACATGCAGATAAAAAAAATGCCCATATACATATAATAATTTCTTAAAAATTGAGATCTAACATAAAAATCTAATTCATCAAATTAATTGAAATAAAACACTGAATCAAAACTTAAAGAAGGTATGATGACATACATTTTTTAATCTTAACTTTGGAAGGCAGCAGCAGGTGAAACTATGAATCTGAGACCAGCCTGGCCTAAAGAGCAAGTTTTAGGCCAGCCAAGGCTACACAGTAAGATTCTGTTTAAAAAACAAAAAACAAAAAAACAACAAGAAAAAAGTTACTCCCAAGTAATAAAAACCATTGCTTACCTAATTCAATACATGTTATTCCAAGAGACCATACATCAACTTTGCCATCATATTGTCCTTCATCCATGGCTAAAATTACTTCTGGGGCCATCCTAAAACATACAATAAATATTCAATCAACTTAAAATTAGAGAATTTAAGTTCCATCAACATAAACATCATTGACTTGAACACTAGGCAATATTTATAAAGATAAAAATTGTTACAGTAAGAAACAAATTCGAAGTTAGGTATGTATTTATCAGAAAACACAAGACCCATTCTTACCATCTGTTATGATCACGTAACAGCATTCCAAAGCCGGATTATACTATAAAATTCTAATATTTCCTTTAAATACTGTATTTTACCATGGGCAACAAACACTGTTAGGTTTTCTTTACTTGAAATGCAAAGGAAGGCACAAGGCCTATCCGTAAAATTGAGTCCTGACCCTTTAATATTTCTTTTAGAAATTAGACAGTTGGGGAGGGGGTGTGTGTGCTGGAGAGATGGCTAAGAGCACTGACTGCTCTTCCGAAAGTTCTAAGTTCAAATCCCAGCAACCACATGGTGGCTCACAACCATCTATAATGGGATCTGATACCCTCTTCTGGTGTGTCTAAAAGCAGCAGTGTACTCACATAAATAAAATAAATAAATCTTTAAAAAGAAAAAAGAAATTGGACAGTCACAAAATTTCTCTCTAGTAAGCTTTTGAGACTTTACATTCCAAAGTAAAACACTGTAAGAAGTCTTTCCTTTATAAAATATGGGATATTTCAAACACAAATAAGATAAAAGATGCAGTGGACCAAAGGTACTATTTTCAGAATATACAAAGATGGTACATGGAAGTTTAAGTAAATTATTTCCTAAAAATTATCATTTCCAAATACATATAAAATTATTCTTGGCCCAGAGCAGACAATGTTAGAATTTCAATAAAAGTAACTGAGGAGGCCAGGCAGTGGCATACACCTTTAATCCCAGCACTTGGGAGGCAGAGGCAGGCAGATTTCTGAGTTCGATGCCAGCTTGGTCTATAGAGTGAGTTCCAGGACAGCCAGGGCTACACAGAGAAACCCTGTCTTGAAACAACAACAACAAAGTAACTGGGGTAGAAAGAAATGAGAGTATGGAGGGCAGAACTAATCCTGGGTAACTGGAAAGAAAGATTTCATCATACTTCTCTTTTAATTTACATCTGAAATTGTGCAAGCAGAAAATTGAAAACAGCAAAACTCCTCCAATTCAATTCCCAGTCTATGTAATGACTGATACAAAGTAAATGTGTTTTCATAAAACAGAAGCAAGAAGACCAGGGATGCCTGTTGTTTCAAATCAATAAGGAGGAACGTGAGACACTGTCTCCAGAAATGAGGTCCTGCTGCAGCAGACACAACAAGGCAGGGATAAGGACTTGCCCCTCTTCTAGAGGACCTCAGTTTGGTTCCTAACACCCATAAGAGAAAACCCATCTCTATATTCACCTGCAACTCCAGTTCCAAAAGATTTGATGCTCTCTTCTAGTCTACAAGGTAACCCCAATAAATGTGGCTCACATTCACAAAAGACACAAACTTTAAAATTAATTTTAAAAAGTAAATTTAAAGAAAATTTGTTGGTGTTTATATGGCACGTCTATTTCCTCTATTTGAATATTAGTAATGTTTCACACCTATACCTAATACACAGAATAATAGAAAGTAAATTTGGAAAGGAAAAAAAGATGAATGAAAAAAGAAAAGACAAAAAAGCAGTTGCAAGGGTAAACCTGCAAATTTATATTTAAAATTAAGTATAAAAATGATAGTATATTTTCAGGAAAATAACACCTTAGACAGTATATTTGCCATCAATACTAGATAAGACTATTCTTACCAATATGGTGTTCCCACAAAAGAATTGGCAGGGGAGGCCATGGAAGCAGATCCAAAGTCAGCAAGTTTCACTTGGCCTGGCTCTGTCAGAAGGATATTCCCTGCTTTGATATCTCTGGTTTAAGAGACAAAGAAAATTATTAAACTTTCCTTCATTAGATTGTGTTTAAAAATGATAAAAAATAAAATAAAAATATTATAAGATAATAGAAATAAAAAGTAATCAAGAATTAAAAACTAAACAATCAACAGGAAAAAAAGTGATCAAGTACCACAACAATTTCACATGGTAATAATAAAATTAAGACAGCAAAAACAGAATTCAAGTATAAATATGCTAGTAATAGACTAGTTAACAAGGCAATAAAAAAATCAGTCAACTGTATTACACTGCATATCTTTTTGAGCTTGTCTATGACTATGGACAACGGCTTTAAATTCATAAGATTTCTATGTTTCCCCTAAAGGAAATATTAAAACATTTTTCTTTAGGAAAGGAATAGTCAAGAATCTTATCTTCCAGTGGTGGCGCACTCCTTTAATCCCAGCATGTGGAAAGCAGAGGCAGGCAGATCTCTGAGTTCGAGGCCAGCCTGGTCTACAAAGTGAGTTCCAGGACAGCCAGGGCTACACAGAGAAACCCTGTCTCGAAAAAAAACCAAAAACCAAAAAAAAAAGAATCTTATCTTCCAAACTCAGTTTATAACAAAAGAATGACTCACCCCATTTCTCAAATTCTCATAGTTTCCAATTAAACATGAAAGTTGAAACATGAATGTGGATAATATACTATCAATGGCCCCAAGTTCAAATTTACTTTTCTGAAACAACAAACACACTATCCAAACTAAGCTAAGCTATGTGAACATTTACACAATGGGTCTATATGTTTCATAGAGGCTAGAATACCTACTTAACATTTTATATATAAAAATAAATAAATAAATTCATTCATTCATTCATTTTAAATGTAGGGGTGCTGTCTGCATGTACACCTGCTGCCAGAAGAGGGCCTCAGATCCCATTATAGATTATAGATCCCACTGTGAGCCACCACATGGTTGCTGGGAATTGAACTCAGGACCTCTGGAAGAGCAGTCAGTGCCCTAAACCGCTGAGCCATCTCATCAGCCCCCTACTTCACTTTATAAAACATAAAAGAGAAAAGGCATTTACAAGACTTATGAATTCTTATACATGTAATACTATGTATAATGTACTGTATTTTTCTTTATAAATGGGAAAGTATTTTCTCCTTGGGATTGTGTGTGTGTGTGTGTGTGGTGCTGGGGATTCCCAGGTCTTATGCATAGGTGGTACTATGGAGATAAGAAGATACATTCTAATTCCAATTCAGCCACCACCTCACTTCCTACTGCAGGGATTTCTCTTGGATTTCACGTACCCTCATCTAAAAATGATGACAATCTATTGGCTCAAAATGACTTCCTAGCTTAATGTTTACTACCTGGATCACATACAGCATTTTTTAAATGCTAGTAACTATGAGAAACAGACTAAAACTGGATCATAGAACGATGTAACTCTAATGGTAATATAATTTTATCAAGGATGATTAGAGATTTATGATCAGAATTAAAAAGGTTTTGGTCCATATCATGGGATCAATGAAACAAATCTGCCATTATTAGTTAACAGGGAAAAAGAAAAAAGATCAATTAAATTCAAGTTGTAATCTATTTGTCCTAGCAATCTTAAATTATAGTCACAAATCAGAGCATCAATTGTACAAGAAGACAGACTTTATGATCCTGAATATGCCTTCTAGTTTGCAAATTAGGTAACTCTACAGTTAAGTTCCATAAAATACATGCGCTTTAGGAAATATAGCACATACACAGGCAAAAGTAACAATTATTCTAAAGAGACCAAGTGTATACTATGTTCTTTCTAATATGTGAATGATCTAAATAGTGTAAGATTATATAATTCTATGTGGCTAAAGTAAACAAAAATATCAGAGACATTAAACTCTGTAAAAGTAATAAACTCAACAATCCATTTGATTGTCAATATATGATAAGTTTTAAGTCACTTACCTATGGATCATGGTATGAGAATGTAAATAAGCTAATCCCTGGAGAGCACCATGTGTAATTGCTGCTATTTCCACTTCTTGTAATGGCTTTTTATGAACTGAAAGTAGAAATTTATTTGAATATAATCACACGGAATACGTTTGTTTTTAAAAAAATATATAAATATGGGTTAGTAGTTGAATGCCCTGAACTTACATAGTGGAAAAGGAGAACCAACTTATTCAAGTTGTCCTCTGGCTTTCACACATACATTGTGGTATACATGCACATATATGCACACAAGCACATATCCATACAAAATAAATAAAATACAAAAAACAATCTTAGTTTAAAAAATATGTATGAATATAAAAATTGACATTGTTATTTATGTGTATAGTATGCGTGCATGTATGTGTGTGTGCCAGTGTATATGTGGTCAAAAAAACCCCCCACTGATCCTTACCTCTTACCTTGTTTGAGGCAGAGTCTCATATATGCCAGGCTAGCTAGTCCACAAGCCTCCTATCTCTACTTCTATCTCCCTGTGGAGCACATTCCATGCCTAACTTTACTTAAGTTCTGAGGATTTGAACTCAGGCCCTAATGTTTGTTCAGCAATTGCTTATTCACTGAGCTATCTCCCCAACCCATACAAGGGTTAAGTTTTAAAAAGCAGACATTTAGCAAGAGACAATTTCCAAGGATGATAAAACAAGGCCACTAAACTTTATAGCTAGTATACATTTATGACAAGTGTTTATATGTACTCATCAGCCAAATATTCCTCTAAACTTAATATTGAACAATTAACTTGATAACTATAAAAGAAAGTAACAAGATAGTCCCCTTTTATTTTTATTTTTTTTCAAAAGATTTATTTATTTATTATATGTAAGTACACTGTAGCTGTCTCCAGACACCAAAAGAGGGCATCAGATCTCCTTATGGATGGTCATGAGCTACCATGTGGTTGCTGGGATTTGAACTCAGGACCTTTGGAAGAGCAATCAGTGCTCTTAACTACTGAGCCATATCTCCAGCCCCTTATTTTTAATTTTAATTAACAGAACAGATCAATCAAACTGAATCGACAAAGCATTCAGAAAAATGCACATACAGTTTCAATTGAGAACACTTGTCTGTTTTGTTTTGGTTTTTTGGTTTTTCAATACAGGGTTTCTCTATGTAGCTCTGGCTGTCCTGGAACTCACTCTGTAGACCAGGCTGGCCTCAAACTCAGAAATCCGCCTGCCTCTGCCTCCCAAGTGCTGGGATTAAAGGCGTGAGCCAACGCCCGACTACTAGTCTGTTTTTTAAGCATACCAAATTTCATGTGAAGAGAATGGAAAAGGCTAGGGATTTTGTACTTTCTGCAAGGTTTTATATTTAGTTAATATTAATATTATTTAAATAAACTAACTGAATTATTATTTTTTCTAATACTTTAATAAACAATAACTAGAGCCAGAGATAGTAGCACATACTTTTAATCACATCAGGCAGATAGTATTATGTTATAATGCGTTATATGTTATGTTAAATATTGTCAGTATTTTATAATAATGATGATAATAATAAGGGTATCTTACCTTCTAATAAATCTGAAGCAGATCCTAAACAATATTCCATTACAAGCTGCACAGGAAAAAAATTATAAATACATTAAAATATATTGTAAATACTTATCTCTTAGAGAAAAGAAATGAAGAGGACGGACTCATTCTAAGGAAAATCAAACTTTAGCTATCATCTACTTTTTACAGTTGGTTGTATATCGAGTAATTTGTTAAACTTATACATATTCAGCAAAAGAGGCATGATGACATGCCAATAGTCCCAGTACTTGGGATGCCAAGGCTGAAAATCTAAGGCCAGAATGATTACATACAGTGAATTCCAGGACAGCCTAGACTACATACAAAGAGCATGTCCTCAAAATTATCCAAAAAATTTAAGCCAATGATATTTGTCTTCTAATATGTTAACATGAAACCAATTACATAAGCTGTGTATTGTATATATTTTTCTGTATAATACATTTATAACTATATAATTGCACCTCTAATTAATCTATTTCTTAAAGTGCAAGTCAAAATTCTGTCCTTTTTAGCCAAGGAATCCTGTCATCCCAAATTTTCCCAGGATGTATCAAAACTTCACCAAGATTTTTGCACTTAAATATACTAACAAACACTTATGTTCACTTCCATTCTCAAATAATGGAACTACTCTTAAGATGTTCAGTTGTTATTCCTGAAGGTATGAATGAACTCTGGAGAAAGTCTTGAAAGGTTCTTTTCTGTTAAGAGTTGTAGGAATACTGTTCTTTCTCTCCCAAGAGATGAACTAACATTTCAGGTGTATGTGCATATCTGCATATAACTAGTCTGAGACATTTTGAGTTAAGTTATGCTAAACCAAAAACAACTAATTTACACGAAAAAGTGAATGAATACCAACCCATGCTGTGTGTTCACGTAAGTAGCAGCCTTTGTATTCTATACTGTTGGGATGTTTTATCCTTTGTAGAAACTTGACTTCCTTAATAATATCCTGCCATTTCTATATAGAGGGAGAAAAAAAGGAACAGGAGGAAGAATTATGAAGAGCTGATAACAATACATAAGAAAAAACTAATTACTATAAAAAGATTAGTATAACTTTATGGTCTATATATGAAATGCCAAAATAAGGCTTAAATGAACTGTATTCTGCTTGCTAATTATATATAAGACACAAAATATTTAAGGACAAACTTCAGTTTAATACTAGACATAATCAATGGGTCCTACTAAGTTTTATAACCAAAGGCTCTCTGGCCGGGCAGTGGTGGCGCACGCCTGTAATCCCAGCACTCTGGGAGGCAGAGGCAGGTGGATTTCTGAGTTCGAGGCCAGCCTGGTCTACAGAGTGAGTTCCAGGACAGCCAGGACTACACAGAGAAACCCTGTCTCAGGAAAAAACAAAAAACCAAAAAAACCAAAAAAACCAAAGGCTCTCTGAAATTAAGAGCACTTGTTGCTCTTCCAGAAAACCTGAGTTCAAATCTTAGTACATACATAGCAGTTGATAACTGTCTGTGACTGCATTTTCAAGAGATCTACCTTTTTCTGGCCTCCAAAGGTACCAGGCGCACACAAGGTACACACACACACATACATACATACATACATACATACAGGCAAACACTCTTGTACATAAAATAAAAATAAATCTTAAAACATATCAAGCACATTGACAATTATATAACACATGGGTATTCTTTCCCTCAGAAGTACAATATTCTATTTTCTTTAAATAATTACTTTAAATTAATTAAAATTAACTTAATTTCTTAAACATTTCACAAAATGTACTTTGATCATATTCACTCCCCTACTCTACCCTGAACATCTCCCACATTCACCCTCCCTCCCTATCTTATCCTTTCTTGCTTTAAAACCCATCCATTAAGCCGGGCGTGGTGGCGCACGCCTATAATCCCAGCACTTGGGAAGCAGAGGCAGGCGGATTTCTGAGTTCGAGGCCAGCCTGGTCTACAGAGTGAGCTCCAGGACAGCCAGGACTACACAAAGAAACCCTGTCTTGAAAAACCAAAAACCAAAAAAATAAAAAAATAAAATTTAAAAAACCCATCCATCTGGGCTGTGTGGCACATGCCTTTAATCTCCGTACCAGAGAGGCAAGATCAGATAGAACTCTTGAGTTCAAGGCCAAAGGCTAGCCTAGTTTACAAAGTAAATTCTAGGACACCCTAGAATCTTGGCCTACACAGAGAAAAATTGTCTCTAACACACACACACACACACACACACACACACACACACCAGTATATTTTCCTAACATGCTAAAAACATGTACATAATTAACCGACCTCAGTAGACTGCTTTCCACTATAAGACATTTTCTTGATGGCCACCACTTCATTAGTACGCACATCTCGTGCCTTAAAAGGAAAAACAAAGTAAGAATCATTATGAAGAAGAAACCAACAGATTGAATCTAAGACATTATTCCTTTAAAAATAAAGGTGCTTATAACTAGTTAGAAAAAATTAAAACTACCTTTAGCAGAAAAAGAAATAGGGAGGATGTGAGTCAAAAGAAATTAAACAGGAGTCTAAGGATCTAATAACAACTCAGAACTTTAGTTAATAAAAAATTGCATTACAAACTTTATCTGTCAGCTGCTCCTGTCCTATACAAAAGTCACTCTGTAAGACAACAAATAGAACTAGGGAGCTAGAGAGATGGCTTAATTGTTAAGAGTGCTTGGGACTAGAGTTCAGTTCACAGTACCCACAACATTAAGAAGCACACAACCACTTGTAACTCCAGTTCCAGGAATCTAATGCCATCTTCGGCCTCTGTAGACATCCATAGAAAGCTGTCTCTCATGTGCACTCAGTCTCTCTCTCAGCAAATATTTTTAAAAATAAACATCTTTAAAAAACCAAATAAAAACAAAAAAAGGTCTGGATAGGTGGCACAGTGCTGACTGCTCTTGCAAAGGAGCAAAGTTCAATTCCCAGCACCCATAATAGCAGCTAACACCCATCTATAACTCCATTCTGTGAGATTCATACTTCTTCTGGCCTCCATAGGTAGGAAGCACATACATGGTGTACATAAATGCATGCAGGCAACATACCCATACTCAGAAAATAAAAATGAATAAACAAGGTGGACTGCTCCTGAAGTAGATCTCTGGTCTTTACACATAAAGATGCACCTAAACACACACATGGAAGGAGCGGGGGTCAGGAGAATGGGAAGGGGGATTTTCTTTCAATATATAAAAGGGAAGAAAGTCAGGTGGTGGTGTTGACTTCAGCAGTAGTGGCACACTCTTCTGAGTGTGCCTGAAGACAGCTACAATATACTCGTATACATAAAGTAAATAAATAAATCTTAAAAAAAAAACAAAGAAGAGGTGGAAGGAAGATGGAGCATGTGGCCTTGAGCAAGTAGCAAGGGATTTTATAGCTGGGGATCAGAGTAATATGGTGGTATATTTGACCAGTTTGGTCATATTATATTTGGTCATATCAATTATATCATATTATAATTGAGTTGTATATTCTTTGCATGGGGTGATTGTGGTTGGAGATTTACTGCAACAAAAAAACTAACACAAATTTTGCCAAAAGATATATTCAGGGTGGTATATTTTTATTTCCCTGAACTCCCATCTTGGTAAAATATTTGGGATTTTGTATCTCATTGCAAGCAACCTAGAGAACACAGATGGTATAATAAGGAGATTATATTTATAGTAAACTTCTTTCAACCAAACCTGAGGTGTTTTGAGGAAAGTACCTAGATAATCACAGGGTCGATGGGAAGGATGGTTCTCAGAGAAACTAATCCTGTGCCAGAGAATTGAAACTAGGATTATGCACCCATCTCACATCTTAAAAGAAAGGAAAGTAGCTGAAGGTTAAGTTAATCAGTAGCCAATAGCTTAAAATCACCTTATGTAATAAATAACAACCTCAGAGGACTAGGAATCTGTGAGGAAGATGAGAACACGTTAAGTGGCCAAGAAACTGACATAGCTTAACTCCATGTGGTACAGGATTCTACGCCTCAGTTTATGGATCTTTTGACTGTATTATTTAAAATAAAATCTTTAATGTGTTTTGCTTAATGCTTTAAAAACTTAATTACACCCATGGAAAAGGCTGGAGGTTCTCAATTCCATAGTTAACAGAAGTACAACCTGGAGCTTTCAATTGGCATCTCAAAGTGGAAGGCATTTTCATAGGACTTGGCCTAGATGGCAATATCTCTAGGTAGTTTTGAAATGGAATTGAATTAGAGGACATCAAACTGGTGTCAGCTGCAAAAAGTCATTGCTTGCATAATGCATGGTTGACATATATAGTGTAAAAAGCAGTGTAAGTAAGATCAGGTTTGTTTTCCAACTCAGCAAATTTCTCATCTCTTTACCAGTTTTTACTCCAACATCCCTGATATCCAGCCTTTAACTCACAAAATATACTGCTCCAAAGCTCCCATGGCCGATTTCTCTGAGATCTGTGAAGAGCTTTTCCGGATCTTCTTTGAAGAAGAGCTCTGCAATTTCAGGGTCCTTTAGACTGCCTGCTCTGTTAGTTGATGGCATCCTGCTGAGCAGTCAGCTGTCTGATTCTAATTTTATACTGCTATCCCAATGCTTGGTTCATCTGTATGAATGAAGCCGCGCTGGCATAAACTAGGAAAATTAGAGGGGGAAAAAGAAAATTTAAGAGTTGCTAAGAATAATTAAAAGATCATCTGCAGTCATTATCTACAAAATTGTATCAGGTCTAGAACATTAAAAAACATTAATTCTATTGCATTAGCTCTTCACAATCACCTGTGGCACTTTAAAAGCAAAGCCTTCTACAACATCATTTAAATGTTAGCTGCACCTTTTAAAATTTGGGAGGCTTTCTACTGCTTTAAATTACCCAACTGTGACAAAGCAAGGAGAAGAGACAATTAACAGACTATTAAAAGAATATGTGATAACCCATCAGCTATGGTAGGACACACTTTATTCCCAACACTTAAGCAGCAGTGGCAGATAGATCTCTTGTGTGTTCCAAGTCAGCCATGGATACCTACAGAGATATATTCTTTTTTAAAATAAAAAAATTTATTTTTATTTTGTATATGCTGGTGTTTTGCCTACATATAGGTATGTATGAGGATGTTGGATCGCCTGGGACGGGAGTTACAGTTGCAATGCTGGCCTATAGGTGCTGGGAACTGAACTCAGGTTCTCTGGGAGAAGAGTCAGTGCTCTTAACCAATGAGCCATCTCTCCAGTCCCCCCTGAGGTATATTCTTTCTTTCTTTCTTTCTTTCTTTCTTTCTTTCTTTCTTTCTTTCTCTTTCTTTTCTTTCTTTCTTCTTTTTTTTTTTGATTTTTTGGAGACAGGGTTTCTCTGTATAGCCCTGGCTGTCCTGGAACTCACTCTGTAGACCAGGCTGGTCTCGAACTCAGAAATCTGCCTGCCTCTGCCTCCCAGAGTGCTGGGATTACAGGTGTGCGCCACCACTGACCAGCCTGAGGTTTATTCTTGGTTTTTTTGTTGTTGTTGTTTTTGGTAGTTTGTTTTTGTTTTTGGTTTTTTGTTTTTTGTTTTTTTTTTTTTTTTTTTTTTTTTTTTTTTTGATTTGGTTTTTTCGAGATAGGGTTTCTCTGTATAGCCCTGGCTGTCCTGGAACTCACTCTGTAGACCAGGCTGGCCTCAAACTCAGAAATCCACTTGCCTCTGCCTCCCAGAGTGCTGGGATTGCAGGTGTGCACCACCACCGCCCGGCTCTGAGGTATATTCTTAATAAACAAAATAAAGTGCTGGAGAGATTGCTCATTAGTTAAGTATATATACTATTCTTCTAGAGGACCTACATTGATTCCTAGCACCCACAACTGGGCAACTTACAACTACCTTAATTTTAACTTTGGAGACCTGATATCCTCTTCTGGTTTGTGCATGTACACAGTTGCAGACACATATCAACCACCCTGCATATATATACACATAATTTAAAAAGTAAAATAAAATTTAACACCCTACACACATACACATACAAACCACAATAGCCCACAATGTATTTGGAAGGTTTTTTGTTTTTTTTTTTTTTTGGTTTTTTGAGACAGGGTTTCTCTGTGTAGCCCTGGCTGTCCTGGAACTCACTCTGTAGACCAGGAAGGCTAGCCTTGAACTCAGAAATCCTCCTGCCTCTGCCTCCCAAGTGCTGGGATTAAAGGCATGCAGCACCACTGCCCGGCTTGGAAGGTATCTTTTTACAACAGGAATTTCTTTTATTATTGATGTTCATATGTAAGAAAACACACACACACACACACACACACACACACACACACACACAATTCAAATACTGTATCTGAAAGAAATGAAGAATGGGGGCAGGTGAAATGGCTCAGGTAAAGGGGTTTGCTCCTCAAGTCTAATGATCAGGTTTAATCCAAGTAACCTAGAAAAAGTCACATACAGAAGCTTCTAAGATGTTATACAAGATAGGAGAAGCAACTCCCAAAAGTTGTCCTCTGACCTTCACAAGTGTCACAGCAAGGACCATCAACAACTGCTTTCTCATAAACGTAATTCACCTGATTAACACATTAAAATATGGCTGTTATCATCTGAATCCTTCCATATGCAGATTTAGAAAGAACTCGTAAATTATTTCATGATTCTACTACCAATTCCTTTATATCAGTTTATCTAATGCTTTAAAATGGAGTTCATAACTGAGAAACATAAGGACCTGAGTTCTGGAGTAAAACTGGCTAGATATAAATCCCAACACTATTCATAAGCTCTGAGTTCATAAACTGTATCCTTTTCTTAATAACTACATTATATACAGTACTTACGAGTGTTAAATGAGTTTCCATGTATAAGTTCAGATTCCTACTATACCATAGTAAGTAAGCACTATAACAAGTCAGCTATTTTCTTTTAAATCACTAATTTCAGGAATCAAAAATAACCTTTTGGAATGTTTTTCATTAAACTTCTAAGGAGGAAAAGTGACATTCAATACTTCCTATGCCTTTTATAGAACGTCTAAGCCAATCTCGTTTTAGTGAAATAAGAGAACAAATTAAAATTAAAATTTTTAATTTTAAAATTTTATCTGTATGTATATTTTGTCTGGTGTATGTATGTGCACCAAATGCAGACCTGATGTCCAATGAGGTCAAAGAACATCTGCACACCTGTAATTCCAGCACTCTGGGAGGCAGAGGCAGGTGGATTTCTAAGTTCGAGGCCAGCCTGGTCTACAGCGTGAGTTCCAGGACAGCCAGGGCTATATAGAGAAACCCTGTCTCGAAAATAAACAAACAAAACAAAACAAACAAAAAACAAAAAAGCATTACTTGGGGCTGGAGAGAGTCAGTAGTGAAGAGCACTGACTACTCTTCCAGAGGTCCTGAGTTCAATTCCCAGCAACCACATGGTGGTTCATAACCATCTATGAGATCTGGTACCCTCTTCTGGTCTGTAGATGTACATGCAGGCAGAGTGCTGTACAAATAATAAATCTTTTTTTTTTACTTAATTTTTTTATTGAATATATTCTATATTTACAATTCATTCCCTTTTTCTGGTTCCCCACCCCTCAAAGGTCCCTCATGCCCTTTTCCCTCCCCCTGCTCCCTCTTCCATGTTCTTGTATTCCCATCCACTGATGCTTTGATCCTTTCCAGCACCAGTGTCCACTCCTTTCTTCTTGTCAGACATCATTTGGTATGTGAATTGTGTCTTTGGTGTTCCAAGATTCTATGCTAATATCCACTTATCAGTGACTGCATACCATGGGTATTCTTTTGAGACTGGGTTACCTCACTTTTACCTCACTTAGTAAATCTTCTTAATAAATTAAATAAAATACCATTACTTAATGCTAACTTTTTATCATTTCATGAAAATCTGAACAGTAAGAATAGAGCTAGGTACACATACCTGTAATTTTACCAGTAACTCAAGAACTAAAGGCTGAAGGAGTAAACACTGAAGCCAGCCTGGACATGATACTTTTGCCTTTTTTGGTTTTTTTTTGAGACAGAGGGGTTTTTTTGTAGGCCAGTCCAGGAACTTACTCTGTAGACCAGGCTGGCCTTGAACTCAGAAATTCCCCTGCCTCTGTCTATAACCCCAGCACTGGGAGATCTGAAACAAGGTTACTGAAGTTTACTGGCTAGTAGCCTACCTAAAAACCAGGAAGCTCCAAGATAGAGTCTTACTCTCAAAGTATAAAGGTAAAAAGCCACAGAGGAGGACACCTGACAGTCTCCACTGGCTTCCTCATGCATGCATATAGGTATATGCACATCATACAAAGAAAACTTGGACCACCAAGGAAGAACTTTGTATTTAAAATGGAAGAGGAAGAAACTATGAAAATCTGAACATTCTAGCTCACAATAGCACCTGGGAGGCTGAAGCTCCAAGCCAACCTGGGAATGAGTCTGTCGCAAAAAACTGAGTCCGTCCCACAAAAAAAAAAAAAAAAAAAAAAAAAAAAGTGAGCCAGGTGTGGTGGCACACACCTTTAACCCCAGCATTTGGAAGAGCCAGGTTCAAGGACAGCCAGGGCAGCCAGGGCTGTTAAGACAGAGAAACCCTCTTGAAAACAAAAATGAAAAAAGAAAAAGTTATGTGCTGGGACAATTAATGCAAGCCTATACTTCCAGCCACTTCCAGTGTCAAGACAGAAGGATCAGAAGTTCAATAATCCTCTCTCTCAGACAAATATAGAAGGGAGCATAGAGAGAACATAGCTCAGTGGTAGGACTTTTGCTTAGTATGTGAAGCCTTGATTTGATTCTCAGCACCACAAAAGTAAGTTATAATACTATCATTTTTACAAGTTCATTAACTTCTCTCCATTTTTAAGTAGTACTGAGTTTCAAACCTGGGACAAGAGTCTGAGGTGCCTATTAAACATATCCTAGCAGACCTTGTCTCCAGGTTCTCCTAGCATCCCTCAGTCCCTACCTGTTACAAGATAAGATTAACATACCCCCATCCTCAATCCTGAACTCTCCAGGCCAGGGGCTAGGCTAAGGCTGCCCCTCTCCCAGAGACTCTTCCCTATATAATGCAGATATTTTAGTTACCTACACTTCCCTTTTGTTATCTTTAGCCTCTTGGTCGCTGCATCTGGCTCCTCTCTCTGCCTTCTCCCTGCCCCTCCCTATCACCCCATAGGTTCAGGGTCATGACCACTCTGGACTCCCAATTGTGACTGCCTCTGGCAATGCTCTTCCACATACCTCTAATAAACCTTCTCCTTCACCATACCTAGGAGCAGTCATGTCTTTTCCTTCCTTTTTTTTTTTTTTTCCATCCAAGTAGTAATTTTAAATTTTTGTTCTTTGGGTTTTAATTTACTACTTCACAAAGTGATTGTAAAGACATGATGGTATATATATGAAACACTGTGAAAATATAAAACCCTACATTGATATAAACATCACTATTGTTAAAGAGTTATATATATTAACTATCAGTACTATCAGCAATTGGTTGTATAGCTCAGGCTGGCCTTCAACTCTCTGAGATTCTGCCTGGGTCTCTTACCTCAGCTTCCCCAGTGCTAGAATTACAGACATGTGCCATCACATCTATCTAAAGAGAATTAGGCTTAAATACCCAGAACACTGAGAATGTGATAAACATAGATTTTCTTTATACACATTAACTACCACTAGGAGAAACTTAGATAATCATAGCATTGGTTGCTTCTGGGGAAGAGAGAGGAATCAAGAGGCTGAAATGCATAATACAAAGGAGATAACACCATTTTACATTTTCTGAATGATAACTATACTTTTTTTAAAAAGATCATTCCAGCAGTTAACGAGCATTTCCTGCTGATTCAAAGGACCTAAGTTCAGTTCATAGCAATCACATCAAGTGCCTCACAACTGCCTGTAACTTAGCTCATCTGGCTTTGCCAGGCATCTACAAGCACATGGTGCATGCACTTATGCTAAGGCAGGGACACACAAATACACACATACACACATACATATATACACACACAAAGTTTATTCCTTTTTAATCTGACAATAAGCCAAGAATAGTGGCAAACACCTTTGATGCCTGCAGAACTCTGTGGTTTGAGAAAACCTGTGTCAAAAACAAAACAACGCCAGGCGGTGGTGGCACACGCCTTTAATCCCAGCACTTGGGAGGCAGAGGCAGGTGGATCTCTGAGTTCGAGGCCAGCCTGGTCTACAAAGTGAGTTCCAGGACTGCCAGGGCTGCACAGAGAAACCCTGTCTGGAAAAAAAAACCAAAACAAAACAAACAAAAACAAAACAAAACCTACACTCTTTGTATAACTGTGGGCAAATTTTAAGCAACAAAAGATTATTATTAGGTCAATGATTGCTGTTGGTGTGAAGGGATTTTTTTAATAAGTCAAATTAGGTATCCTAGGCATCATTTTTATTAAAGATCAAAACATATAAACTCTACTCTATTACAGTCTACTTAGACACCTACAACCTAAACTACTAAATCTGTAAACCTCCTAGGATTTTTTGTCAAAATGGCTATTATCATCAAAAATACTATCTCAGACTCAGAGAAAGGACAGTAAGGACAGACTGCATTGAGAGGCTGGAGCGATGATGAAGAATACCTCCTGCTCTTCTACAAGACCTGAGCTCAGTTCCAGCATCCAAGTGGAGTCACTCACAACCACTGTTAGCTCCAGTTCTATAGGATCCAACACAAGTGGTATACATTATATAGACCCACACACATAAACACATAGACAAATAAATATATGAAAGAGAGAGAGAGACAGAGACAGAGACAGAGAGAGACAGAGAGACAGAGAGAGACAGAGAGACAGAGAGAGACAGAGACAGACAGTAACAAAATTCAATGTATAGCTCCTGATCAAAAGCTGGTAACCCAACTTTAAAAGCTATCACGAGCAGGGCAGTGGTGGTGCATGCCTTTAATCCCAGCATTTAGGAGGCAGAGGCAGGCGGATTTCTGAGTTCCAGGCCAGCCTGGTCTACAGAGTGAGTTCCAGGTCAGCCAGGGCTACACAAGAGAAACCCTGTCTTGAGAGAAAAAAAAAAAAAAAAGCTATCACGAGACACAGATCACCTCATCCTGGCCTGCCTTCTGAGGACTTTGTAGAGCCTTGCACCTTACATAGGTAGCCTTGCCTACCCCACTACCAGCCAGCTAGGCTACCTGAGAATTCTGACTACACACCTAGATTCCAAAAATGTCCTGTCCCCTAGTTGACCAGAGCTTTCTAAAGGTTAGTGCATCTCTCAAAGCTCATCAGAGAAGCTTCTTTCTGCAGACTCACAACCAGTTGACATGCAAAGACTACAGAATGCTTAACCCTAAATGAGACATCAATATAAAACCCTCTTTTCCAAAGGATCACTATGGAGAAGGGCAGAAATATTTTAAGCAGATGTAATGTCTGTAGTGAATCAGGATTTGCTAGACATTACTGCTATACCGCTCAAATGAACTCACAGTAGCTGGATGACCTACACAAGAGCCTGAATACTAAAACCAGCCAAAATCCCAACACAGATTTAAGAGGAGTGTATGAATTCCTGTCCCTATCTGAGGAGCTACTGGTAATTCACGGCTACTAAAAAAAAAAGTCAGTTTTTTTCAGCAATACCAGTCCTGAGAGGCTATCCAATGCTTCAGGAAATGGTCTTACATCTATGCACATAAAATAAAGACAGAACTAAGTGATCTCAGTGAGCATTAAATAAAAAAGAGCAAGCACACACATGAAGCTGGGAGAGAAAAGTGGTACAACAGAGAAACTGGAGGGGAAGAATTAGAGAAAGATTTGGTCAATGCATCATATGCATGTATGATTAAATTTTAAATACATTTTAAGGGCTGGAGAAATGGCTCAGGTTGAGAACACTGGCTGCTTGTCCAGAACACCCAAGTTCAGTTCCCAGCTCACAACTGTCTAGATCCAATTCCAGAAAATCTAACATCCCTACAGACATGAATGCAAGCAAAACATCAATGCACAGTAAATGAAAATAAAATAATTGAAGGGGGAAAAAAAAGGTATGTCCTAGCCATGTATGGTGGCAGTGTGTGTGTGTGTGTGTCCCCCACTGAGATGGCTCAAAGAGTAAAAGCCTGGCAACCTGAATTTGATCCTCAGAACACAAAGATGGATAGAGAGAACCAACTCCTTACACAGCTGTCTTCCAACCTCCAGGTATTCAGTATGGCACATGTAACACCGTCACCACTACCCAAATGCTGCATGCTACTGACATACACCAAGACACACACACACACACACACACACACACACACACACTCACTCACTCTCTCTCTGTCTCTCTCTCTGTCTCTCCCCCCCCTTTTAGATCTGTCCTCTTTTTATTGGTCTTTTCACAAATACTGTTGATTTTACAGTTCTCCAAATGACAGCTGCTTTAACATAGTTCAGCCTTACGTCCTATAGTGAAGGACTAGCTCTACTGAGAATCAAATGTTTATATTATTTTAATTATCAGATCTCAAAGATCATGCAGGCTAGACAGCTTGGCAGACAGCCTGGCAGATAGGGGCATATGCCATCAATCCTGATGACCTGTGTTTCATCCCTAGCTACATAACAGAGAGAACTCACTCTGGTAAGCTGTCTTCTGATCATCCATGAGATGCATACACTCATACACATATATATAGCCCTATGCAAATAACTAAATAAATATAATTTTAAAATGATAATCTCAGCAATCAAGATGGCTCAGCTGATAAAACTGGCTGCTACTAAGTCTAACAACATAATTTCTGTCCCCACAAAACAAATGGTGAGAAGAAAAAAGGACAAGTCCCAAAGGTGAATAAATTAATAAAATTAATAATTAACACAAAATCCTCAGAGTTAAGTATGCTAAGGTGCTCAAAAAGTGCTAATCAGCATGAGACAAATTAAAATTAGTCCATTTATCTGATAAATAGAAAACTCAACTTACTATCAATACATTTGACTCTCCAGTACCTCAAAAGCACTTAAATCAAAATAGTCCAGTCACTCAAACCAATCTTCTGAGTTTCCTATATAAAATATAGAGCCATCTTGATGGCTAGTGAGATTATTATTTTAAAATTATATTTGTGTGTGGTTGTATGTGCATGAGTGTATACATTTCAAGACAGCTTACCAAAGTGTTATCAATTCAGCAATCTAGAAACCTAAGCGCTATTGTACTACTTTATTTTATGTGTGTATTTTGCCTGCATATATGTTTGTGCACAACACCCATGCTAAGTGTTCACTGAAGTCAGAAGAGGGCACTGGATCTCTTGAAACTGGAGCTACATACAGTTATGAGTTATATGAAAGAGAAGACTTAAACTGGGACCCCTGGAAAAACAGTATCTTAACTGCTAAAATCTCTCTCCAACTCTGAAAATATGGTTTCAATAAGCATTAATTATGATTAGTTATATAAATGTGGTATAACTTGTATTTTGTCAAATTAAGATTTTTCAATGTATGAATGATCTATATAACATCTGCCAAAAAGCCTTTTAATATATGTTAAACATACATTTAATAAATGTGTGTTATACATTTTAAAACCTAAATGAATTTCTGTAGGAATTTGCAAATTTGGAGGGTTTTTTTCCCATTTTTTGAAATAGGATTTTTCCTTGTAGCCCTAGCTCAGAAGAGGGTGTTGCATCCTCTGGGATAGAGGTCATCCTCTGAGTTAGATATCATCTTGCTCTGTAGACTAGGGTTGCCTCATCAATCTCAGAGATCCTCATGTCTCTGCCTTCCTCCAAGAACTGGGATTAAAATGTGCACCACCACCTAACAGGAGTCTACAATATTTTTTTATGAGCACCTTTTTCTAATAAACATTAAGTATTAGAATTTTCTGTGGGGCTCAGTGGTTAAGAGCACCAGCTGATCTTCCAGAGGTCCTGAATTCAATTCCCAGCAACCACATGATGGCTCACAACCATTAATAGGATCTGATGTCCTCTTCTGGCATGTCTGAAGACAGATACAGTATACTCACATACAATAACTAACTAAATAAATGAAGAAATAGGAAAGACTTTAAAATAAAAATTTTCTGCAATTAAGACAATATACATGGCTACTGAGCACCCCAATAGGTTTGGGGCTAGAGAAATGGCTCAGCAATTAAACTGCTCCTCTAAAGGAACCAGTTACATCCAGAGTAATTCTCAGAGGATGTAACACTTACTATGTCCCTCCATTTCTAATTTAGATTCAGAGTCCCGACTCTGGTTTGTTTGTTTGTTTGTTTCTCTTTTCTCCCCCACCCACACAATCCCTACAAAGCAGGGTTTCTCTCTATAATAGCCCTGGCTATGCTAGAACAGATCAGTTGGGAGTATTTGCCTAGAATGCACAAAGTTCTGGGATTAAAGGTGTGTGTCACCAGCACTTTCTCATAGAACCCAGGCCACATTAGGATACCTCCCACCCCCTACCATCAATCACTAATGAAGAAAATGCCCTACTGCTAGATCTTATGGAGGCATTTTCTCAATTGAGGATTCCCTCCTAGGATACAGATAATTCTAGCTGTATCAAGCTATCTAGTACACTTGTGTGCACGCTACATATTTTTTTTTATACAAGCCATTTGAAATCAAGTAAATATCTGTAATTCCATCAACTGTCTATTTTTATTTTTTGGCAGAGCTAGAGATGGAACTTAAAATGTTGGGGTGGGGGGTGGGGGGGTGGCGCACACCTTTAATCCCAGCACTTGGGAGGCAGAGGCAGGTGGATTTCTGAGTTCGAGGCCAGCCTGGACTACAGAGTGAGTTCCAGGACAGCCAAGGCTATACAGAGAAATCCTTTCTCAAAAAAAAGCCCAACCCCCTCCCAAACAAAACAGACAAACAAAAAAAGTTGTATGTACAAGCATTAACCCTCTCAGCCACCTCCCAAAGGACTGTCCTTTTCTATTTAATGGTGAAAAATGGTCATCTTTTAACACCAAGTCAAAGAGCAATACTAACATATCTAAAGAAAAAACCCAAACTAGAAGACTGGGGATGAAGATCAGTTGGGAGTACTTGCCTAGAACACAAAGTCCTGGGTTCACTCCTCAGCATAAAATTGGGCATGGTGGTACACAACCATAATGTCACAATAGGGGAGTTGAAGGCAGCATTGGAGATGGTAGTAAGAGAATCACAATGTCCAAGTAAGTTTGAGGCCTACCTGGTTTATGTGAGACTCTCTCAAACTAAGTATGTTAGAAAATATTTTTGATGCCAATACTCTGGAGGCTGAGGCAAGAGGATTTTGATTTCTTTTCTTTTTCTTTTTTCTTTTTTCTTTTTTTCTTTTTTGGTTTTTTGGATTTGGTTTTTTGGAGACAGGGTTTCTCTGTATAGCCCTGGCTGTCCTGGAACTCACTCTGTAGACCAGGCTGGCCTCGAACTCAAAGATCCACTTGCCTCTGCCTCCCAGAGTGCTGGGATTACAGGCGTGCGCCACCACCACCCAGCTGGATTTTGATTTCAAGACAAGCCTTTTTAGGGTATGTAAGAGACCCTATCTTAAATATGCATGTATTATGCAAATAACTGAATGCATATAAAATGGTCATTTTTAATCACTAGAGAAATGCAAGCAAACCTGTAAGTACAACTTTACATTCACTAGGATGGCTATAAAAACAACACTCTAAGGTGGTGGCGCACGCCTGTAATCCTAGCACTCTGGGAGGCAGAGGCAAGTGGATTTCCGAGTTCGAGGCCAGCCTGGTCTACAGAATGAGTTCCAGGACAGCCAGGGCTACTATACAGAGAAACCCTGTCTCGGAAAAAAACAAAAAAACAAAAAAACAACAACAACAAAAACAAAAAAACAACAACACTCAAAAAGGCCTGAAAATAGATATACATTTAACAAGCATGTGGACAGCAGCATCGTTTACAATCTATAATTGATTAAACAAACAAACAAACAAAAAAAAAAAAAAAAAAAAAACAGCCTAAGCTGTGTAATGGTACATGTCTTTGATCCCAGCACAGACAAAGAGACAGGCAGATTTCTGTAAACTTGAGGCTACCTTGATCTACGAATGAGGTAGCCAAGAGAAACCTTGTCTCAAAACCAAATCAAACAAAAACAGCTTAACTTGTCAACAGATTAGATAGATCAATAGACAGACAGATGACAAATTTAGCCATAAAAAGGTATAGTAGTGATACATGCTACAAAAAAGTGCCATCCATATACAAAAGGTTATATATCGTATGATTCCACTTAATGAGCTATCCAGGGATAGAGAGATGACTCAGCCATTAAGAGTACTGACTGCTTTTCCAAAGAATCTGAGTTCAAATCCCAGCAACCACATGGTGGCTCACAACCATCTGTAATGATTTCTGACTCTCATCTGGAGTGTGTGAAGACAGCTACAGTGTACTTGCATATAATAAAAAAAACAAATCTTTAAAAAGAGACAGAGACAGACAGAGAGAGAGAGAGAGAGAGAGAGAGAGAGAGAGAGAGAGATCCAGAATAGAAAAATCCAAGTCAAGCATGATGATGAACATCTTCAATTCCAACATTTGTGAGTAGGAGGGAAATAGGGGAACTAGTTTTAGGTCAGCCTGAACTGTAAAGCAAGTTTGAGAACAGTGTAATGTTCATGAGACCCCCGTCTCAAACAAAACATGGGGCTAGCTGAACAGTGGTGGTGCACAACTTTAGTCCCAGTGCTTAGATAGCAGAGGCAGGTAGACCTCTGAGTTCAAAGTGCACCTGGCCTACAGAGTGAGTTCCAAGATGGCCAGGGCTACATAGAGAAACCCTGTCTTAAAAAAAAAAATAAACAAGGGGCTGGAGAAAAGACTCAGTGGTTAAGAACACTGATTGCTCTTCAAAAGAACTTTCAGCACATGGTGACTCACAACTGTCTATAACTCCAGTTCCAGATGATCTGATACCTTCTTCTGGCCTCGTCAGACACAGAACACACATACATATATGAGGGCAAAACACCCATACACATTAAAATTAGAGGAAAAATATAAAGACAAATTGACACAATATACAAACTGACATATAAGACAGAATAAAGGTTAGTGACTATCAGGGGAAGAAAACAAAGATATGGAAACATCTTTGCCTTGATATTGAATCTGCTGTTAGAAAATGTTTTGAAGGCAGGCATAGTGGTACACACTTTTAATCTCAGCACTTGGAAGGCAGAGGTAGGCAGATCTCTTGTAAATTTTAGGCCAGACTAATCTACAAAGCTAATTTCAGGACAGCCAGGACTGTTACACAGAGAAACCCTGTCTTGAAAAACCAAATGCCCATCACCCCCATTGTTTCCCACAATGCTTTGGCAGTACAACAGTCTGAATGAACTAAAAGTAAATATTTAACTTGGGAATTGGGAATGTAGCTCAACAGTAGTAAATGTTGCTTAACAAGTGCAAAGTCCTAGATTCCATCCCCCAAACCACGATCAACTACTCATATTTATGAATGTATACACACACACACACACACACACACACACACACACAGAGAAAGATTAAAGACAAGGCCTCAAGCATGCTAAGCATAGATGGATGGATGGATGGATGGATGGATGGATGGATGGATGGATGGATTGGATGGATAGACAGATAGCTCCAAACCTAATGATTCCCTCCTCTTTTTTTTGGGGGGGGGGGTGTTGAGACAGGGTTTCTCTCTGTATAGCCTTGACTGGCCTGGAACTCACTCTGTAGACCAGGCTGGCCTCGAACTCAGAAATCTGCCTGCCTCTGCCTCCCAAGTGCTGGGATTACAGGCATGCGCCACCACTGCCTGGCTCCCTCCTCTTTTTTTTTAAACATTTAGTTAGTTAATATATTGGAGTACACTGTAGTTGTCTTCAGACACACCAGAAAAGGGCATCTGATCTCATTACGGATGGTTGTAAGTCACCATGTGGTTGCTGGGATTTGAACTCAGGACCTCCGGAAGAGCAGTCAGTGCTCTTAACCACTGAGCCATCTCTCCAACCTACCCACCCAACCCCAGTCTTAAACAAAGGCTCTAGCCCAGACTGACTTCAAACTCCCCATACAGCCAAAAATGATCTTGAACTATCAATTCCCTGTCTCTATCTCTTCAGTGCTAGAATTACAGACATGTCCTACCACACCTTCTTTATTAAATGTTGAAGAGCTGTCTATGATTTAGTGCATGCAAAGCACTTTACCAACTGAGCTATTTAATTTATAAATATGTGTATATGTCTTGTTATGTATGTGCATGAGGAAAAGAAGCTAGAGAGGACATAAGAATTCATCAAATCCCCTTTCAGATCCTCAGAAGAGCAACCAGTACACTTGACACTGAGCATCTCTAACTGTTTCCTGTCTGGTCAGGATCATTACTGTGAATAACAATGACCAAGCCGGTCTTAACAATCCGGTCTTAACTATCCTGTCTTAACAATCTTTGAGCCTCAAGTGTTTATTCTGTCACTTTTTGCAAGCTCATAAGACAGTATTTTTCCAGTCAAGATACCTTAAGAATCCATCCAAGTTATAAATTCTTTTTTTGTTTTGTTTTTTTTTTTTTTTTTTTTTTTTTTTTTAGACAGGGGTTCTCTGTGTAGTCCTGGCTGTCCTGGAACACACTCTGTAGACCAGACTGGACTCAAACTCAGAAATCCGCCTGCCTCTGCCTCCCAAGTGCTGGGATTAAAGGCATGCGCCACCACCACCCGGCCAAGTTATAAATTCTTATCTGTGCGCAAACATACTGCATATATCTCAAGGAGTTCACAGACTACTATTCAGCAATTCGTATTCACCATGTTTAAATATAATATTACTTCTATGATCCTTTCTGGTTCTAAGTCTCTGACTATACTGCAGTCTAAGACAATGGAATAGCCTAAGATTTACATAGGCTGATGGAGCTGTGCTAAACTTTGTGATTTTTGTAGTTTTATAAATAGTCATCCTAGCTTACAGTCAATTTCTGACTACTAGCTGCTATACAAAGCTTCAAAGAACAAACTTTTAAAATTCAATGAGAGTCTACTAACTGTTAGGACTACATGACCTATGTGAAGCACTAAATTAGGAATACATAACTGTTCTGCTAAAACTAAGGCAAAAAATTACACAGAAAGAATGCATCTTATTACGTACTAAACTAGAACACCAAAATGAGCCAAAAAGAACTCTGAGAGAACAAGGACAGAATAATTAGAGCACTAGAGACAGAGTTATGGAAAAGTATTTAAACAGATAAAACAGGATTAAAAATAAGTGCAAAGAAGCACAAAAAAAATGATACCATATTACTAGCAGAAACAGTGGTATATTGGGCAGTTATGGTTTTTAATGCAAAAAAATATGGAGGGGCAATCACAGATAACTTTAAAAAAAAAAAAAAACTAAGAAAAGATGGGCCAGCAAGATGACTCAGAGAGTAATTGCCACACAAGCCTGATGTCCTATGTCTGATCCCCAAAACTCACAGTGGAAGGAAAGAAGCAACTCCTAAAGCTGTCCTCTGATCTCCTACACACTGTAGCATGAGTGTGCACACATACATTCATACATACAGACACATGAGGGCGCGCGCACACGCACACGCACACGCACACACACACACACACACACACACTCACAATAATAATTTTAACTAAGCAAGATTATTTATAAAATAACCTAAGGTAAAGAAGTGAGAACATAGGAAGAAGAGATGATTACTGAGGTGGAAGGAACGAAAGGTACTAGAATGTTAGAAACATTCACATATAAATTTTTAGTGCTCTTTTCCCTGCTAAAATAAAATATATATATATAATGTTAAGTAGCAGATTAACTTGTAAATCTTCACTTATGTATTTGACTATAACTTTATAAGTTTGAATAAGCAAAAGTGATAGCTCACTGGTTGAGTACCTATCTACATGCTTGAGGTGCTGTGTCCAATTCCCAGCACAGCAAGAGAGAACTGCAGGAAATAAATCAGAGCAAAAATAAGAGGATCAGAACTAGGAGAAAACAAAAGCCTTAATTTTTTTTTTTAACTGTATCATGTGCAGGTCTGTTTTGTCTGCATATATGCCTATGTACCCTTAATGTACCTGATACATGTGGGTGCAAAGAATTGAACTCTGGTTCTCTGGAAGAGTAACCAGTGACTCTGAACTGCTGAACCATCTCACAAGTCCCACCAAAAGCATTCTGAGTAATACAGAATCAAGACAATACTAACACAATATGCCATATACTATTCTCAGGCCTATATAATGAATATAATCCACTTAGAACAACACTTAGAAGCATCCATGTGGGGGTATGGTGGTGCATACTTTTGATCCCAACACTCAGGAGGCAGAGATAGAAGGATCCCTGAGTTTGAGGCCAACCTGGTCTAGAGTTTGTTCCAGAACAGCCAGAGCAGTCACACAGAAAACCATGTCTTGAAAAAGGGGAGGAAGGCTGGTGAGATGGCTCAGCAGTTAAGAGCACTGGCTGCTCTTCCAGAGGTCCTGAGTTCAATTCCCAGCAACTACATGGTAGCTCACAACTATCTATGATGAGATCTGATGCCCTCTTCTGGTGTGTCTAAAGATAGCTACAGTGTTTAAAAAGTCTTAAAAAGCCGGGCGGTGGTGGCACACGCCTATAATCCCAGCACTCTGGGAGGCAGAGGCAGGTGGATTTCTGAGTTTGAGGCCAGGAATAATGAAGGACAGAACACAATGCCTAAAGTCTTTCTCTGACCACCATCTGAGAACACACACCACACACATGGACATACACCAAACATACATATACCACATATACAAAACCAAAACAAACAAACAAACACACACACAAAAAAAGAAAAAACTATAAAGCCGGGCGTGGAGGTGCACACCTGTAATTCCAGCACTTGGGAGGCAGAAGAAGGCGGATTTCTGAGTTCCAGGCCAGCCTGGACTACAAAGTGAGTTCCAGGACAGCCATGGCTACACAAGAAACCCTATCTCGAATAACCAAAACCAAAACCAAAATATATATATATATGGAAAAGGGAGGAAACTCACTCCCTCAGGAAAATCATTCTTCCTGGACATCCCTTAACTCTGTTTTTTTTTGTTTGTTTGTTTGTTTTTGGGGTTTTTTTTTTTGGTTTTTGGTTTTTGGTTTTTCAAGACAGGGTTTCTCTGTGTAGCTCTGGCTGTCCTGGAACTCACTTTGTAGACCAGGCTGGCCTCGAACTCAGAGATCCACCTGCCTCTGCCTCCCACGTGCTGGGATTAAAGGCGTGTGCCACCACAGCCCAGCTTCCCTTAACTCTTCTTGACCTATACAATAGTTCTTTGTACATTTGTTCTACTTAGCACTTCAACATGTTTCTCAGTGATGATTTTGCTCCCCATATAAGCTGGCATCATGTGGAGGCAGAGTTTACTGCCACAACTAGTAGATAAGGGTTTGTCACTAACAAGATGAGCAGAATTCAGAGATGCTATAAAATATGCTCTACTGTACAACCTGCCCTTACCAAAATGGTGGTGTAAGGTTGAGAAACTTTGCATTGTATTATTTATTACTACATCTCTATCATATTTAACTACTCAACTTAACAGGGTATCTATCAGTTGTTGCTAATTTCTGTATCCTCCTACAGTATTTAGTAAACAGCACATTTTAAAACTATGTTACAAATACAGATATAGGCGGGGCAGTGGTGGTGCACGCCTTTAATCCCAGCATTTGGGAGGCAGAGGCAGGTGGATTTCTGAGTTTGAATAACCCTTGTGTTATTCAAATGCTGATTTCTCTGCCCTCACAGGTCTCAATCCAGGCACTACATTATAATGCTTATTACAATGTTTCAAGTTTGTGTAAACAATTCTTACCATTTATTCACTGCCTTGACAATAAATGCTGATCACCCAATGGCTGGACAGAATAGAGAATAGGGGAGGAGAGAGGAAAATGGGAGGATGCAGTGGAAGAGAGTGGAAGAGTGGAAGAATGGGAGCCATAAGAAAGCAGTCCAGAAAGAGGTCACAGAAACACTGAAGCCTGAAGGTGAGAGATCCAGATCAATAAAATGCAAGTATTGTAGGATAGGGCTAGGACGTGGCCAGACTAACAAAGAAGGTTAAGGAACATCATTTAACTGTTCAGCTATTGAAGTATAGTTTTAAATAAATCTTGATTTCTCTGTAGATTTATTGGAAACTAGCATAAGGTAAAGAAATATAGCCACCAGATTAATCCACAGCGAATATTTATATGAAAGATAATTCATTTATAGACCACTAATATTTTGTGTTTTTCTAGCACATGCCATAAAAAGCATAATTTATAATGGTTATTTCAAAACAAATATTCAACAAATTGATTTCTGTACTTAATACACAATAAATTAAGTCAACTGGCTTACAGAATATGCTTTTTGTTTTAATTAATAAACTTTTTTATTTAAAAAAACTTGCAAATAAATAAAAACATTACACACCAGAATTATACGGACTCAAAATTTATACAATGGACTTCTTTTTATACACTTAAAATAGGTACTTGGAATGAAAATTGTAAAGCTTCACGTTAAACTTTACTGTATTTATGTATTTATCTACCACCAAAACAAAAAAAAAAAAAAAACCAAAACAGAATCATAAGTTAAAAAAACAATTATTTTTACTTCAAAGGAGCAAAAGGAGCTAGTCCTAGCAGCTCACCTGTATAAATACTGCCTAGAGAGGATGTAATAGGAAGACTGAAATGAATTTGAGCCCAATCTAGTCTATATCATGAGTTTCAGACAGCCTGAAATACATGAGATCTCAATCCCCAAAAGAAAAAGGGAGTAAGGGAAAAAAGCCTTCAAAAATATTTGAATCTTATAGTGCTAACAAAATAAAGTGCAAAATGAGTACTAAAACCTGAGAGAGCTGGGCGTGGTGGCACACGCCTGTAATCCCAGCACTTGGGAGGCAGAGGCAGGCTGATTTCTGAGTTCGAGGCCAGCCTGGTCTACAGAATGAGTTCCAGGACAGCCAGGACCACACAGAGAAACCCTGTTTCCAAAAAAACAAAAACAAAAACAACAACAAAAAAAAACAAAAAACAAAAAACCTGAGAGAAAATCCGACCATGAATTCTTAACTCTAAAAAATGAAAAAACCTTGACCTTGTTTAGTAATGATGTTCCCTCAACTTGTCCTAAAAATCTCTTTCTTGGTTTTAATAGGAATATGTTGGTAGAAACCAAGTCAAACACAAACTAGAAGGCCAAAATTGTAGCATATGCTTGTAATCTGACCACTTAAGAGGATCAGGAACTCAACACCAGCCTTGTTTATATACCAAGTTCAAAGCTACCACCTTAAGAGGAGACAGGGTCAGCAGATGGCCCAAGATCAGCAGCAAATCCCCTAACCACCACCAGCAGTTTAAAGCACTTGCTTCTCTTCCAGAAGATTCAGGTTAGACTCCCAGCACCCACATAGTGGCATATAACCATCCAGAACCCTTAACTCAAGTTCTAGAGGCAGACTCTTTGAACTAACCTCTGAGAGCACCAGACACACAAACAGTACAAATACATACATACATACTTACATACATACATACATGTAAAACACTCAAATAAAATAAATAAATCTAAAATCTAAATTTAAAAAGTGACACACATAAGTTATTCTTGGATGCCTTCAACATCAAGCATGGTTTTTCGAGACAGGGTTTCTCTGTGTAGTTCCGGAACTCTGTCCTGGAACTCACATGCATAAAATAAATTAATTAATCTAAAACAAACAAAAAGGTAAAATTCTGGGATAACTGCTCAGTGATATAGTACTTGCCTACCATAGTGCAGATCCTAAGTTCAATCGCAGTACTGCAAAAAATAAAAACTAATAAAATTTTTTTTAAATACATATAATGTAATTCACTAGGTTTTTTTGTCCCTCCAATAAGGGGACGTAACTCAAAAACAAACAAACAAACAAAAAAAGCCTCACACTTTTACTAGACAAACATTTTATAAATAAGCTACATTCCTAGATCCTGTAACTTACTCTCTTAAATATTAAACCCATTACGGATGGTTGTGGCTCACAACCATCCATAATGAGATCTGACGCCCTCTTCTGGTGTGTCTGAAGACAGCTACAGTGTACTTACATATAATAATAACTCTCTGGGCCAGAGTGAATGAGGCAGAAACAAGCAGAGCTGGGGTGGTCCTAAGTTCAATTCTCAGCAACCACGTGATGGCTCACAACCATCTGTTCAGATACAGTATACTCATATACATAAAATAAATAAATAAATCTTTAAAAAAATTAAACAATCCTAAAAGAATTTTTAAAAAAAATATCAGGGGGCTGGAGAGATGAATGGTTAAGAGTGCTAACTGCTCTTCCAGAGAACCTGATGAAATAAAATTCCCAGCAACCACACGGTGGCTCACAACCATCTGTAGTGGAATCTGATGCCCTCTTCTGGTGTGTCTGAAGACCGCTATAGTGTACTCACATACATAAAATAAATAAATCTTAAATAAAAGAAAAAAAACAAAAAAACTCGCCGGGCAGTGGTGGCGCATGCCTTTAATCCCAGCACTTGGGAGGCAGAGGCAGACAGATTTCTGAGTTCGAGGCCAGCCTGATCTACAGAGTAAGTTCAGGACAGCCAGGGCTACACAGAGAAACCCTGTCTCGAAAAAAACAAACAAACAAAAAACTCAGAGTTACGTCATTACTGATGTTTGTGAGACACCATGTGGTTGCTGGGATTTGAATTCAGAACCTTTGGAAGAGCAGTCAGTGTTCTTAACTGTTGAGCCACCTCTCCAGTCCTACTTAAATCAATTAAATGTGGGAGTACTTTGTCTGCACTTATGTTTCTCTGTGTATCATGTGTATACCTGGTTCCCAGAAGAGGCCATCAAATGCCCTGGATCTGGATTATTGGAGAGATGGCTTATTGGAGAGATGGCTGAGCAGTTAAGAGCAGTGAATGCTCTTCCAGATGACCTAGATTCAATTCCCAGCACCCACATGGTAGCTCACAACTGTCTGTAAGTCCAAGATTCAACACCCTCACTCATGCAGGCAAAGCACTAATGTGGGTGGGTAGATGGATAGAAAGAGAGAGAGAGAGACAGAGACAGACAGACAACTTATAAAAAGAAAAAAGTGGCCCTTCTTTGCTCAAAAATAAGTCAGGAAATTGTTAAATCTGATGGTGCACACCTATAATCCCAGTACCTGGGAAGTACATTCAGGACAGCATAGCAAAAAGCAGTTAAGAACTGGAGAAGTGCTGATGTACTTCAGTTAGTGGAGTGTTGGCCACCCATGCACAGAGACCTGGGTTCAATCCCCAGCACTGCAAAAAAAGATATAGTGGAATATACCTATAATCCCAGTCCTGAGAAGTGAAACAAGATAATCAGAAATTCGGTCATCCTCAGCTACACAGTCAAGTCCATGGCCAGTCTGGCTACATAAATCCTGACTTTATAAATACCTAGCACATAACTGATGCTTGTTTTAAGATGGAGTTTCCTTAGGTTGCCCACACTGGCCTGCTACCTCACGCTCCTGAGTAGTAAACTAGCATGTTTAACAGATTAGTATATTTACTAAGCAAGGTATTTAGTAATGTATATTCTTATTTATAGACAAGGTCTTCATTTAAGAAACTCTTCCACCTTTTATTTACCTCTTAATTTAAACTGTAATTCACTATTTAAACTATAATTCAAAACAACAAAATTCTGCTTCTATAGCAAATGGAAGAGACTGATACAGAAACAAGTACTTGCCGGGCAGTGGTGGTACAGCCTTTAATCCCAGCACTTGGGAGGCAGAGGCAGGTGATTTCTGAGTTCAAGGCCAGCCTGGTCTACAAGACTGAGTTCCAAGACAGCCAGGGCTACTCAGAGAAACCCTGTCTCGGAAAAAACAAACAAACAAACAAACAAACAAAAAAAAAACAAAAAAAAAAAAAAAACAAAACAGAAACAAGTACTTGTTACCAAATGATGACAGAAACATCGCAACTGAAAGTAAATGTTTCTAGTAGCCAGGAATTCTTGCTCGTTTGTTTTTTTTAAAGCAGTGAGCCACCATTAACAAAACTAAACATCAAATTTTATCACTAAAAAGTCAATACTTTAACCCACCGATAAAATGGAATGAAACAATATGTTTTTATCTTCTCACTTACATTTCATAACAGGAAATCTTGAATATATTTTTTAGAAATCCAGCCATGAACAAAGTCAGAAACCTAAAAGGTAGATGAACATATGTTGGCACTCTATTTAATGGGACAGTCCCAATTTTATGCAGACCCTGACTATGTAAACTTGACTTTTTAAGTCATTCATTCATATATGATTCTGAAGTAAACAGCAGCCCTTCACCAAAAAGCTCCTAATTTCTAAATAGTTAAGTTAGAAAAAGTGAAGTTTGTTCTTAGACTAGTAGCCAAAGAGATATGAATGAGAAATAAAGTAATTTTAGTATATAAACCAGCCAAACATAGAAGAGCATTTCTAGATGACATGAAGAAAATAATCTTAGTTCAAATGTCAAGAGCTGATCACTATATAACTTGGTTTTATTAAGTATTCATATCTAGTAAAACCATCAAATTTTATTTTTAGTCTGTAGTCCTGTCTGGCCTGGAACTCACTATATAGATCATCCTGCCTTGGCTCTCAAGTGCTAGTGCTTACAATTATGTGCCCTATGCATAGCTAAAATCATCAATTTTTTTTTTTTTTTTTTTTTTTTGGTTTTTCGAGACAGGGTTTCTCTGTATAGCCCTGGCTGTCCTGGAACTCACTCTGTAGACCAGGCTGGCCTCGAACTCAGAAATCTGACTGCCTCTGCCTCCCAAGTGCTGGGATTACAGGCGTGCGCCACCACCGCCCGGCAAATCATCAATTTTTTAATATTCAATCATTCTCATTCTCTCTCTCTCTTTCTTTCAATATTCATTCATTCTCTTTCCCTCCCTCCCTCCCTCTCCCTGTCTCTCTAGAAGAGAAAATTTCAAACTATGTGAGCCCTGGTGGGCCAAGAATTTGGCTGGTCAGACAAAGATCCACATGCCTCCCAAGTGCTGAGATTAAAGGTGTGCACCACTAAACCAGAGTACAACAGCAAACAGCAAATTATTTATTAAACTATATTCTTATGGCTAGTTAAGAGCCTCCAATCTTAACCTGTGTGGTAGCAAATGCTTGTAATCCCAAAACAAAGCCTTGAGCTCAAGGGCCTCATAGTAAATCTGGAGCCTGTGTAGACTATTACGCAATGTAGCAAGACCCAGATGCAAAAATAAAATTAATTAATTAATTAATTAAAATGAAATGCTGTTAACACTTGCTGTTGTTCTTGAAAACAACCAGGGTCCAGTTCTCAGCACCCACATGGCACCTCACAACCACCTATAAGTCCTTTTCCAGGGGGATCTGATGCCTTCTCGACTCTTTGGGCACCAGGCACACACACACACAGTATACATACATGTACACTGTGTATGTACATGTACATACATACATACATACATGCAAAATAGTCATACACATTTGAAAGAGAGAAAATAGAGGGAGGCAGAGGAGATGGTGAGAGGGAGAGGACAAGACAGACCACTAAATTTAAGTATCCTAATTAGTGTGTTTGTTATCGGTAGAATAGCAATATGAGACTAAATATGCCTTGATATACATACAGATATTTAGGACAGGGTCTTGTATAGCCCACTCTGACTTCAAACTTAATCTGTAGTCTTTAATTTCTGGATTTTCCTGCTTCCACCTTCATGCTGGGATTAAAGGTCACTGACAGAAGCCAGGCGGTGGTGGCACACACCTGTAATCCCAGCACTCTGGGAGGCAGAGGCAGGCGGATTTCTGAGTTCGAGGCCAGACTGGTCTACAGAGTGAGTTCCAGGACACCCAGGGTTATACAGAGAAACCCTGTGGGGGGGGGGGGGGAGAACAAATCCCAAAAACCAAAAAAAAAAAAAAAAAGGACACTGACAGAATGACAAGCATGTCCTACCATACCCAGTTTATACAGTGTTGGAGACTGAACCTAGGACCTTAAGCTTATCACTGACTTATATCCCTAGCCTTAAGATATACTTACTTTGAATTCTTTGAATTAACATACAAATAACTATCATATCCAAAACTCTCCAGAAATCTGTATTATAGAATATATAGCAATTATTTTCACTTTAATTTTTACAAATATTTGGTTCTGTATACTACTATATCTCCTTTAAACCTTTCAGACAGCAACGATATAACTCTCAGTGATAAGATTACTTACCTAGCATCCTCAAAGTCCTGGGTTTCAGAACAGCAAAATAAGTAACTTTCATCAGAGTTTAAATTTGAGACATTTTTATAATGGAAGCAATGTTTTGACACTATTAAGATATTCTTGAGCGGCTGGAGAGATTGCTCAGCGGGTAAGAGCACCAACTGCTCTTCCGGGGGTCCTGAGTTCAAATCCTAGCAACCACATGGTGGCTCACAGCCATCTGTACAGCTTTAGTGTATTCATATACATAACATAAACAAACCTAAAAAATAGACCATAAGCTTAAGAATAGTTTCTCGAGCCGGGCGGTGGTGGCGCACGCCTGTAATCCCAGCACTTGGGAGGCAGAGGCAGGCGGATTTCTGAGTTCAAGGCCAGCCTGGTCTACAGAGTGAGTTCCAGGCCAGCCAGGGCTATACAGAGAAACCCTGTCTCGAAAAAACCAAAAAAAAAAAAAAAAAAAAAAAAGGAGGCTTCAGGCCGGGCGTGGTGGCGCACACCTGTAATCCCAGCACTTGGGAGGCAGAGGCAGGCGGATTTCTGAGTTCAAGGCCAGCCTGGTCTACAGAGTGAGTTCCAGGACAACCAGAGCTATACAGAGAAACCCTGTCTTGAAAAACCAAAAAAAAAAAAAAAAAAAAAAAAAAAAAAGAATAGTTTCTCGAGAGCGAGCACTGACTACTACTCTTCCAGAGGTCCTGAGTTCAATTCCCAGCAACCACATGGTGGTTCACATGTGGTTGCTGGTCTACAGAGTGAGTTCCAGGACAGCCAGGACTATACAGAGAAACCCTGTCTTGAAAAACAAACAAACAAAAAAGATATTCTTGGTGCAAGGAAGATGGCTCAGTGGCTAACAACAGTTGCTGAACAAGCATGAGGGCTGGAGTTCAAATTTCCAGAATGCATATAAAAACCT
Organism: Apodemus agrarius; assembly: GCA_964023405.1. Taxonomy (NCBI): domain Eukaryota; kingdom Metazoa; phylum Chordata; class Mammalia; order Rodentia; family Muridae; genus Apodemus; species Apodemus agrarius. The sequence continues at coordinate 63,557,496 of OZ030015.1, forward strand.
AGCTATGCCCATGAGCTCCTCCCCAGCACTGTGGGAGGCGGAGAAAGAAGAATCAATGGGTCTTGTTGTCTATCAGCCTACCCCCAGATTCAGCCAAGATACCCTGGTTTTTAAAGGAATATGACAGTGATAAAGTAGGACACAACATCCTCCTCTAGCACTCCCACTCTCTGTCTCCTCCCTCTCATACACAGAGACACATTTTTTTTTTTTAAAGGCACTCTTAGACCAATCCTGAGGGAGCAAGCCTGTAACCCCAGTTCCAGAGTCAGAAGCAAGCCTCTGCAGCAAGTTCAGGATACCCTGTCTATCTACTGAGTTTCAGGCCAGACAATATTCACAGTGAAATGCTTAAAAAAAAAATAAAAAGCAAAAAAAAAAAAAAAAAAAAGTACTTTATTAAAAGCCTCTAAACTAGTTGATTCTTAGAAATTCCTCTACTTATAAAGCATGAGAATAATAACCAAATTAACAAATCAGATATCAGAATGCCAAAAATTAAGTCATTAAAAGGGAATCCAGAGAAAGAACCAGTTGTGAAAGAACAGGAAATGATGTACACTCCATTTTGTGGATGAACTATTAAGAAACATAAGCACCACACTAATCTGGAATCAACTCAGACTAACAGCTCTCAGTATTGTCTGACAGTGCCATCAGGGGTCATGAAGTAACCCTCAGGCAGTTTTTTCCTTAATAATGAATTTATTTAACTGGTCACCAACATACTTTGCCATTTTTAGGGAAGAGCTCCTACCAATATAAAGATGCCTTGGCTCTAATATGAATCAATAAAGCAATTAACCTATATCCCATGTATGTCCTTAAATTTTGTAGCTATTGATAAATCCATTCTTCTTGCATCTTTCCAAGATAAAATCAGTCACTCTTTTCTAAGCATGTTTAGATTCATCCTTGCTAGTATGACATAATCCATTATCAACAACAAAGTATAAAGCAGAGAATTAGGTATTACAGCATAATTTTTCCTGAATGAGGAGAAAGCTACATATTCTGCAAACAGGACAACATGCACTTTATGTCATGAAGTAAAAGTTCAAATGAATCTGGGCACAGTAGGGCAGCAGAAGGCTGGAGCAGAAGAATGGCCACAAGTTCAAGGCCAGCTAGGACTGCATAGTAAGTAAGACCCTGCCTCAAATTCAGGGCATACAGTGGCACAGATGAGATAGGAAATTTCAGATCAGGGGTAGCCTCAGCTACACAGCATCTGAAGGCAATCTGGACTACCTGAAATCTTGTTTCCCCAACACCATCCCCCCAAAAAGAGAGAAAGATTCAAATGAATGATGCTATTTACATTAAATGGACTGAGATGAACATTAAAGAATAAATAAAGCAGAAATGTCCATTTTTTGAAAAAATCATAATGCAGCTTTCACAAATACTATGAAATTAAAAAAATAATAATAACTTAAGACAGGCATGGTGGCCCACACCTTTAATCCCAGCACACAGCAGGCAGAGACGGGCAGATCTCTTGTGTATTTGAGGCCAACCTGGCCTACAAACCAAGTTGCAGGCCAAAGAACTAACTCACCACTATATACACAGTATAATGAGATGCTGTTTCAAAAAAAAGTTTAAACTGGAATGTGAAGGCACGCACCTGTAATTCTAGACTTGGGAGATTGGAGATAGAGTTATAAGAAGTTTACAGTCATCCTCAGCTACAGTTACACCAGCCTGGGCTACATGAGAAAGAACTTAAATCAATGCCTAGTGGTACTGCTACATCTTTAATCCTTGTATTCATAATTTAAAAATAACTCATAAAGTAAAGCTAGACACTAAATGTGATGTAAATAAAATATCAAGATAGTTCATTAGCATAGTTTAGCAATCTTCATTACTGCTAATATTCACATATAGAACATCTTTTAAACACTTCACTAGTAAATCTAAACAATTAAAAAAACCTGGACCCATGTGTGGAGGCTTACATCTGTAATCCCAGCACAAAAGATGGTGAGGCAGAACTGCCAAGTTCAAGGCAGTATGAAAACAGAGACCCTTATCTATAAATTAGGGAAGACTGAACATCAAGATTCTGTTAAAGCCAGGCGTTGGTGGCGCACGCCGGTGATCCCAGCACTCTGGGAGGCAGAGGCAGGTGGATTTCTGAGTTCGAGGCCAGCCTGGTCTACAGAGTGAGTTCCAGGACAGCCAGAGCTATACAGAGAAACCCTGTCTCGAGAAAACCAAATCCAAACAAAACAAAACAAAACAAAATTCTGTTAAAGATGAGAGTAAAAGTTAAAACTATACATCAAGACTTCTTCAGGACTTGAAGGCTAAGTTTTTGTTTCAAAGGACACTTACCAGAATGCTAAAACTGTTATTTTTGCTTCTACTCTACTAACCACAAAAAAACAAGTACTACTGCCCAGACAAGATGGTTTCCTTTTAAAATAAGTATGACATGATGTAAAGAGAAAAAAAAAATAAGTACAGAACACAGATCATAATATAATTGGGGATATTACCTTACATTTCCTTAAGAAGGAATATCTACTACATGAAAGTTTGTAAGTTTTTTCAGAAATGTTCTGTATCGATATCATGAAATATATTATTAACCTTAAAAAGTCACAGTCCAGGGGCAAACATCTGATTGTCTGAGTTTGAATGCAGTAATTTCTAATAATTTTCAAAGAACTACAAAAGTCAAAGGAGGAAAAGGGAAAGAATGAAAGACTTTTAAAAAATCCTAACGAAAACTACCAGACCCTTCAACAGTCCATCCAGGAATCCTCCCCTCTCTCAAAACAGAGTACAAGAGACATCAAAACTCTTCTAACATGAGGCCATATCCCAACAGTAACAAGAGCGGACATACTTCCTATGGACATATCCGAAAAGTACTGTAATCGACTTAAAAACCAAAGGGGGGAAAAAACCTCTCCAAGGGAAGCGCCATTGCTTGACTCTACCCCCCCCACACACACACACACTTTAGTGTATTCACGAGTATGTGTTCGAAGAAACTGACTTGGACTCCTGCAGCACTGCAGTAAACTAGAAAATTAGGGGGGGGGTGGCCTTCCATCACCCCTTACATTAGAAAGGTATAGATTTCCTTGGGGAGGAGTGGAAATCATCCAGTTGGCTGCACCGAGCATTCTCCATTCCCAAGAATACAGACGCTACAAAGGAGGTGGAGCAGGATGAACAGAGACCAGAAAGGGACCTCGCGCCTTTAAATCGGGGTGCACGTCAACTCAAATCTCCCTACTAGAGCCACACCTTCTTAGAAACATCCCCTTCCACCACCTCTTCCGGTGACCCTTAGGAAAAAGGAATGCAATTGCTCTGGCCCCTCAAAACAGGAGGGCGCCCAGTTCACCAGTTCCTTCACCCCACCCACAGATTCACAGACCCTCCCTGTCTCCCTCCCCCACTCTACCCCCAGACCTCTTCTTTCAACCAGAGAGGCCTGAGTGGGCAGAATTTCCCCGCCCCCTCCATGTCTTCCCTTCCCAAAGCAGAGGTGCCCTTACCCCTTCGCCGGCAGGTCTGGGGCAGAGCAGACGGGCGCAGACCCCTGGAGCGCTCCGGTGACCGCAGCGCTGGAGAGCGAGGAGTGAGGAGGAGGGGGCGTCCCCCCCCCCAGCCACCCAGCCCAAGCTCTACGACAAGGGGCCGGGGGGAGGGAGGGGGGGACGAGGGGACGACCGGGGTCGAGGAGGCGCCCTTAACGCTCGGGCTCAGTTAAGATGGCGCGGGGGAAGTGCCGGGAGTCGCCGCCGCCGCCTCGGGGGAACCGGCCCGGGCCTCGGCCGCCTCCGGTCCTCACAGCCGAGGCCCTGTCGGTCCCCCGCCGCGGCCCCTTGGCGGGCGGGCCCACGCGCACCCCTCCGCCACCACCACCACCCCTGGGAAGGGGGCGCTCACAAAGAGAGGAGAGGCCGCGGGCCGACGGGCCGCGGGGCGGGGTCCCCAGGGGCCGAAAGGCCTGGGAGGTTCGCGACTACTCCGCGCTCTCAGCCCGCGAAGGGCGCAGGGCGAGTGGGACCCCTCCTCTCTCCTCCTGCGGGCGGCGGCACCGGCTCGCTCTCTTCGCCACCCTCCCTCTCTCCTTCCAAGCCCTGAAGCCACAGAGCTCGGCCGCTGCCCAGGTTCCCCCCCCTTCCCGACACCACTCCCCTCCTCCCGACAGACATCTCAGCCTCAGATCTCGCGAGACTTCTTGCCTGACAGACCCGACCCTGCGCGAGACAGGACGGCCTGCGCTCGCGGGCGCGCGACCACGGGAGCGCGCGAATACTTACGCTGGGCGGAGTGGCCCGGGTTGCCCAGCCCAGAGTGTTAGTAGGCTTGGTCCAGTCCCACCCTCAACTCGCCATTACCACGCGGGCGTCAGGTGCGTGCTATTCAGCCCGGAAATCCTGGGAAGAGCAGCTCATCGCAGTCCATCCCTCTTCCCACCTCCAGAACATCAGCCTCCCACTAATACGGCTTAAGTAAAACTTTGCTCCAAAGTGGGGAGCATCTCATTCCTACACACCTTAGTTGGACTCCTCGTGGGATCCAGGGGTAAACCTCGCAGCATAGTCACTATGTACCGGCGTTTGTGCGGTTCTGATGGCTAAATAGTTTGGGATCGACAGTTACACTGGCATATAAACCATCCAATATATTTGTGATGGGAGAAAAGGAACTTCAAAGGGCTTTGTAGACTTAGAGGGAAAAACCTTTTTTCGGTATAAAAGAAGCAATTTGGCCAGTAATCAGGGAGCAGAGGCAAGTAGATCTGAGTTCTAGCCGCTTGATTACAATCTGGGTCACTCAGGGATAACACAGTGAAACCCAGTCTAAATGCAAAGTAAAGTAACCTATGTAGGAAAGAGGTATTTCTTAGCATGGGTTTAGAAGTGATTTTTAAGAATGCATGGGCGCACACACGGCATTGGTGCCACATGCCTTTAATCCCAACACTTGGGAGGCAGAGGCAGGCAGATTTCTGAATTCGAGGCCAGCCTGGTCTACAGAGTGAGTTCCAGCACAGCCAGGGCTACACAGAGAAACTCTGTCTCGAAAAACCAAAAAATTAAAAAAAAAATTTTTTTTTTTTTAAATACACAGACATCGTCTTCGATCACCCCTGACCGCTGGCTAGCCTAAGACTCTATGCAGAACAAGCTGTACTTGTTACTGAGGAAACAAGTGACCTGGTAGTGATGGGGCACACCTGTATTCTGTAATCCCACCACACAAGAGGCTGAGGCAGGAAATCATGAGCCTGAGCTAGAGGCCAGCTTGAGCCATATTTTAACAACCTCTCTAGATATTGATATAAAGATAGATAGATAGATAGATAGATAGATAGATAGATAGAAGGTTCAGAAATGGAGAACAAGTACTTCTTGGCCTTGCAGGAGAGTTTTCCAGCACCCATGTGGGCCAACGCATAACCAACCGCGTTCGCGCACACACATACACACACACACACTCTCTCTAATTAAAATATTTTTAAAAAACAGAAAATTCTTTTAGAAGGGTATGGTGATGCACAATGTTAGTTCCAGTACTCAGGAGGCAGAAACAAGAGGATCTCTGTAAGTTGGAAGCCAGCTAATCTATAAGGCAAGTTTCAGGACAGCCACAGCTACATAGAAAGACCATAAAGAGACCTGATTCAGGTCTGTCTACAGACAGCTACAGGGTACTTACATATAATAATAAACAAACAAATGCCAGGCATGGCGGCGCACGCCTGTAATCCCAGCACTTGGGAGGCAGAGGCAGGCGGATTTCTGAGTTCGAGGCCAGCCTGGTCTACAGAGTGAGTTCCAGGACAGCCAGGACTACACAGAGAAACCCTGTCTCGAAAAACCAAATAAATAAATAAATAAGTAAATAAATAAATAAATAAAATAAAATAAAAAGAAAGAAAGAAACCATATGCTAGGGCTGGGGAGATGGCTCAGCTGATAACAACGTGCCTGCCTGCTAAATGAGCACGAGGTCATCAGCTTGGATCCCCAGCACCCACATGGCCAGCACCCACATGGTCTGCATCTATAATCGCCATCTGAGGAGGGAGAGTGGAGAGGATGCCAGGAACTCACAAGCAGTCAGGCCAGCCAAATAGGGCGAATCCAGTCTTAAGAGAGAGACGTTGTTTCAAAAAATAAAAGGAAGGGTTAGCAAGATGACTCAGTGGGTAAAAGGTCTTGCCTTGATAACCTGCCAATCTGAGTTCAGTCCCAGGAACTCAGGTAAAGTTCCTGATTCCACAAAGTTCTCCTCTGAACTCCATATCTGCATTGCAGTGTTCATGCCTACATACACATATCATACACCCACATACTAAAAATACACATTTTTTTTTATAAAGTGGAGAGCTGCCGGGCATGGTGGTTCATACCTTCATACCCAGCACTGGAGAGGCAGAGGCAGGTAGACCTCTGTGAGTTCAAGGCCAGCCTGGTCTACAGAGTAAGTTCTAGGACAGTCAGGGATATGTACAGAAATCCTATCTAAAAAAAGAAAAAAAGAAGAGAAAGAAAAGAAAAAAAGAAAAGAAAAGCCATAAAATAAATCAGCTGGTGGGGATGTTTAGCATCTAGCATGCCTATATACATACATACATACATACATACACACACAGAATTATGGATTAGCTGGGTGGTAGCACATGACTATAATCTTACCACTTGGGAGGCTGAAGCAGAAGGACTGCGTTCCAGGTCAACCTTGGCTACACAGTAAGACCAAGCATCAACAATAGCGATGAAGAGGAGAAGGGAACAGATCTCTGGCCTGGGGAGAGTTCAGATGTACAACAGTTGCCTACCACACATAAGGCCTTAAATTAGACTCCCTGGATCACAATGGTGGCTCTTTAAATAACAGAAGAACTACAATAAATAGATCTGTCCTGGGAGTTTTATGAGTAAAACTTTACTTAGGGGGAAAAAAGCAATTTAATTTGAAGAATTCAAGATTTCAGTAAACTGAGGGAGTCAATTGGCCAGAATCAGAAAAGCAAGCCCTCTGCTTCAGCAGGGTGTGGCTGGTTCCCAATGCTTTTGTTGGGGTCAAGAGCCTTGCACCGAGTCCTTGGTTCTTCTCTCTGCCTAGACCCTCATCCACTCTCAAAAGACACCTTCCTTTCAGCGTAGACCACATGCACTAGCTTCTCCTTGATGACGGGGAGAACACTCTTCATCTTCCTTCCCCTTCACGACCTGCCTTTTTGGGTAACTTAGCAATCTCTGAAACTTGATCATATTGACCCTGGTAGCACTATCTGGTGAAGACATTTAACCCTTTCCTTCCTGTAACCTATGATATTTGACTTTGCTGGCACTCCTTCCTCCTTGCCTTTTCAACACCCCTTAAAAAAAGGTTTCTTTCTATTTTCCTTTCCAAACAGGGACCCCTTTCCTCCACCTAACACTTAAAATACATGTCTCTCTAATTTTGGTCTGCCACCATAAGATTTTTTTCCATAGCCTGGGGCTACAACAGTAGAGCATTTGTGCTCATCATATGGAAAATCTGAGTTCAAACACCAGGACACACACACACACACACACACACACACACAGAGAGAGAGAGAGAGAGAGAGAGAGAGAGAGAGAGAGAGAGTTCTCTGCCTCCTGCTTGTTTCATATATAGGACTAGAAAGAGATTTGAACCCTCCCATAGTATTTTTATGGGAAATTTCAAACAGAAACAAGAGAAATAGTATAGTAATCTCTGTGCCTGTAATCCAACTTTACCTATTTACAACTTTTTTCTTTTGTTTGATTCCATGAAACAAGGTCTCTTGTATCCCAGGCATCTCATAACATTTTATTTCTTTACCTGTTCTTTTCATTGGTTGGTTGGTTGGTTGGTTGGTTTGGTTTGGTTTTGGTTATTGGAGACAGTGTTTCTCTGTATAGCCCATGCTATACTGGAACTCACTCTGTAGACCAGGCTGGCCTCAAACTCAGAAATCTGCCTGCCTCTGCCTCCCAAGTGCTGGGATTAAAGGCATTCGCCACCACTGCCCTGCTATTTACCTGTTTTGGTTTTGTTTTTTGTTTTGTTTTTCAAGGCAGGGTTTGTCTATGTAGCCCTGGCTGTTCTAGAACTCATTCTGTAGAACAGGCTAGCCTTGAACTCAGAGACCTGACTGCCTCTGCCTCCCAAGTGCTGAGAAAAAAGGCCTATGCCACCACTGTCTGGCTTCGTTACAACATCTTTATACAATTTGTCTAAATTTTTAATAGCTTTTAAAAATTCTTTAATTAATTAGTTAATTAATTAATTTGTTTTGGTTTTTTTTTTTGTTTGTTTGTTTTTTGTTTTTTCCAGACAGGGTTTCTCTGTGTAGCCCTGGCTGTCCTGGAACTCACTCTGTAGACCAGGCTGGCCTGGAACTCAGAAATCTGCCTGCCTCTGCCTCCCAAGTGCTGGGATTACAGGCGTGCACCACCACCGCCCTGCTATTAATTTTGTTTTTTGAGACAGGGTTTCTCTGTGTAGCCCTGGCTGTCCTGGAACTCACTCTGTAGACCAGGCTGGCCTGGAACTCAGAAATCTACCTGCCTCTCCCTCCCAAGTGCTGGGATTAAAGGCATGCGCCACCACTGTTAATTTTTGATCCATGGTCATGTATCTCAGTAATTTCCAAAATATCTTTTACAGTTCATTTATCTGAATTGGGATCTGAACATGACTCACACTTGATACTTGATTAATAAAATCTTCACCTTCTTCTTGTTTTCATGTACAAAAAGTTCCCTGACACTTGTGCCTGCTTAGTTTTGTCTTTTTCCTTTTTCTTTTTCATCATTTGTTTAACGTTTACTTGCTGAAGAAATTAGATCATAATGCCAGGACCATAACTCATGCCCATAATCCCAGCACTCAGGAGGCTGGGGCAGGAGGATCACTTCAAGTTCAAGGACAGCCTGAGCTAATGTGGGAACCTGTCTCAGAAAGACAGGCAGGGAGGGAGGGAGAAAAGGAGAAAGGGAGGGAGAGGAGGGAGGGAGGGACTAGTCCACAGAATTTTTTCACATTCAGGACTTAACCATATCCTCAAGATATCATTCACATTTGCTTTGATGCTCAAATTTCCTGGAAATTAATAGTTAAATCTAATGACTTGATTATGTTTAGGATACTCTTATCTTTATAAGAATGTCAAGTGGATGCTGTTTTTAAAACTATGTTGGAGCCAGGCGTGGTGGCGCACACCTGTAATCCCAGCACTTGGGAGGCAGAGGCAGGCAGATTTCTGAGTTCGAGGCCAGCCTGCTCTACAGAGTGAGTTCCAGGACAGCCAGGACTATAGAGAAACCCTGTCTCCAAAACAAAAACTATGTTGGGGGACTGATTAATTGACTGATTTATATGTATTTATTAGTATTTAATCTGTTTTTGAGTCAGGGCCTCTCTGTGTAGCCCTGTATGTCTGTGATAGTGGGTGTGTGGTGTGCACATGAGTAAGGACCCCTGGGAGGCCAGAGACTTCAGAACACCCTAAGGCTGGAGTCGCAGGCAGTTCTGAACCAGCTCAGATTCCCTGGAGCTATATTTGCCCCAGGCTGGTTTTAGTTTTGTTTTGTTTTTTGTTTTTTGTTTTTTGGTTTTTGATACAGGGTCTCCATAAAGTACCTCAGACTGACTTGAATTCATCTATGTATCCTAGACACGCAAACTTCATAGTTGTGGCCATCCTCCTGCCCCAATCTTCAACATAGTAAAGATACAGATGTACACCCGCATGGCTGGCTCCCATCTGGTGGCTTTAGATGTTGTGTCTGCTACTACTCCACTCTTCTATTTAACCTCCACCTCAGCTAGGGCAGGTAGATCCACTCCTCCCCATCTCCCTAGCACAAGCTGTTTCAAGTTGCTTAGGGCTGAAAATTGAACTTGGATTCTAAAAACAAACAAACAAAAAATGTTCCCACCATCTTGACCTATTACTATAGTATTAACTATTAATATGCTGTTGCCAAAGTGTAGATCAAATTCCTAAGCCTCCTCTAATTCAGTAATGCCCTACAAAATTCAAGTTAAATGTCATCTCACTTGAAAGTACTTTTCATATCTCAACTAGGTTTCCTTTGAATCTATAAATTGGAGCCAGAAAATTGTTGGGGAAAAAATTATTAATACCAATGTTTTCATCTTGATAGAAAACATTCTCAAAGTGACAAAACTCTACCACATTAATACTTCCACTTACAAGCCAGGCAGTGGTGGCACACGCCTTTAATCCCAGCACTTGGGAGGCAAAGGCAGGAGTTAGAGGTCAGCCTGGTCTACAGAGTGAGTTCCAGGACAGCCAGGACTACACAGAGAAACCCTGTCTCGAAAAACCAAAAAAAAAAAAAAAAGTAAGAAACAACAACAAAATACTTCTACTTACAAGTAGCCAAGGTATCAAAAGTTTGCTTCATATACTCCAAATTATACAGCTGGTAGATAAGGGCAGAGCTAGAATCTGTACCTAGGATAAATGAATCCAAACCACATTATGATATTGTATTGTCAACTACTATTGGCCAAAGATATGCATGATATATGCATTTCTGGTATGTGTCAGAGATGCCCAAGTATGTGTCATGTCTGTTTAGTCACTGTCATACGTATATCTGTATGTGGAAAAGATAGCTTGTCGGTGTGTCATCAGGTCACTGAAAAACATGAGTATCTAGTCAATGGAACTAGTATTGGGACAATACTCTGGTCACTTGAGACCCAGTAAAGGACCGAGTCATGATGACCTCAATTCAACAATACTTATTGGCATGTGATATGATGCCTCATGCCTACTGATCCTAGCACTTGGGAGGCTGATGCAGGGGGATTGCACTGTGGCCGTTCTCTTCACTCAGAATTGGTTTTAGATGGATGTGCAAACAGTAGAAGCAATTTCATAGGCTGAGCATGTACAAGGTTGCTTTGGGTAGGGGATGGTGGTTTTGTGGTTTGGCTTGCTTATTTCAAGACAGGATTTCACTATGTAGCTCTGGATGACCTGGAACTCCCTGTGTAAATCAGGCTGGTCTCAAACTCACAAAGATCCACCTGCCTCTGCCTCCTAAGTGCTGGGATTAAAGGTGTGTGCCTCCACTGCCCGGCTACCGAGTTACTTTTTTCTTTTCTTAATGGCTTTTTTTTTTTTTTCGAGACAGGGTTTCTCTGTGTAGCCCTAGCTGTCCTGGAACTCACTCTGTAGACCAGGCTGGCCTCAAACTCAGAAATCCGCCTGCCTCTGCCTCCCAAGTGCTGGGATTAAAGGTGTGCGCCACCACGCCCGGCGGCTTATTTTTTTTTTTTATTGATGTGCATTGGTGTTTTGTCAACATGTGTGTCTATGTAAGGGTGTTGTATGCCCTGGAACTGGAGTCACAGACAGTTGTGAGCTGTAAGGGTGTTGTATGCCCTGGAACTGGAGCCACAGACAGTTGGGTGCTGGGAATTGAGCTTGGGTTCTCTGGAAGAGCAGCCAGTGCTCTAACCACTGGGCCACATCTCCAACCTCTAAACTTACTTCTTAAGCTCTGTGTTCTCCTAGGATGGGATGCAAATCGTGAACATGTTTTGGTTTGGTTTGGTTTGGGTTTTTTTTTTTTTTTTTGGTTTTTCAAGACAAGGTTTCTGGGGCTGGAGAGATGGCTCAGCAGCTAAGAGACCAGGCTGGCCTCGAACTCAGAAATCCACCTGCCTCTGCCTCCCAAGTGCTGGGATTAAAGGTGTGCGCCACCACTGCCCGGCTTGTGAACATGTTTTTAAAACACAGCCTTATGCTCAAAGTCATAGGTTTGAGTCCAGAAATTGGAGTAAAGGAGAGAAGGGAGGATGGAAGGGTTGGGAGGAGACACAGGTAGGGAATACTGGAGGGATGCAATCTTTTTGAAAAAATATTCTGCATGTGGAAGGAACAAATTCTTCCATTTTAAACCACAAGGACAACTGAGTGTTGGGTCAAGGTACCAAAGGATGGTAGAATGAAATTCAGTCTGAAAGTCCTGACCTGGAAAGTTTGCAGTCTCGAGTATCAGATAAGCTTCTGTACCAAGCCATAAATAAGTTAAAGCAGCTACCTAAAAGAACCCAGCCTTGAAGAAATTCAGCAGTGAATAGAAAAGCACAATAGCCGTTTAAAACACTGACTTGACAGTGGTGGTGCACACCTTTGATCCCAGCACTCAGGAGGCAGAGGCAGGCAGATCTCTGTGAGTTCCAGGCCAACCTGATCTTCATAATCCCAGGACAGCAATGGCTACACAGACAAACCCTGTCTCTAAACAAACAACAAACAAACAAACAAACAAACACAAAACATAGTATTGACTTGGTAGTTCCAGCTCTGATGCCATGTCACTTTGTATCATTAAAATAACTAGACTGAGCACAAGTCTCTCCATCTGGAAACAGGGTCGGCTGAGCACCACAGCCACAGATCCTTAGTGAGATGCTTGCTT
>OZ030015.1:63574956-63627456 GCA_964023405.1 Apodemus agrarius
CACATACACCACACACGCACATATACACCACACACAACATACACACATACACACCACACACACACACACACCACACCACACACACACATACACACACCACACACACGCATATCCACATACACACACGCCACACACACAGCACACCACACACACACACATACACACCATACCACACACACATACACACCACACCACACACACATACACACCACACCACACACACATATACACATACACACACCACACACACACACACACACACACACACACCACACACACACACATATACACATACACACCACACGCATGCACGCACGCACACACGCACTCACTCTCTGCTGTTGGGACTGATGACCTGAGAGCTCTCATGCTCAAGCAATCCTTTTGCAGCTCCTAGCACCGTTACATCACTGTCCCTGGTAAGGTTTTCCATTCTCTATGAACTCTCAACGGTTTTACTTGAACTTCTTTCTCTTCAGCTTTGTCACTCAAAACACCCAGCTGAAGCCGGAGATTCAGAGCAGAAAACTGGCCTAGCAAGCACACCACCAACAATGAGGTCACACACACACACACACACACACACACACACTCCAACACACTCCATCAGCTAGTGTGGTGCTCCACACCTATAGCAACAACACTCAGGAGCTGAGACAGGAGGAGTATGAGTTTAAGGCCATCCTGGGCTACAGAAGTGAGACTCAATTTCAAGAAACAAAACAAGGTCTGGAGAGATAGCTTGGTGAGCAGGACACTTGCTGCCAAGCCTAACAACCCAAATTTAATCCCCATGCCCCACGTGGTAGAAAGAGAGAATTGGTTCTGGAAGGTTGTCTTCTGTCCAACACACAGCATCCTGTGGTCCATATATATATATATATAATATATATATATATATTATATATATATATATTATATATATATATATAGTTTTAAATGTTTTTTTATATGGGGTGCTGGGGAAATGACTCAATAAAGTTGAAAAAGGAAGACCTGTGATCTAGTCCTCAGGACTTACTTAAGAGCTGGGTGCTGAGGCTAGAGAGATGGTGGAACAGTTAAGATTTGCTCTCTTGCAGATGTCCAAAGGTTGGTTCCCAGCACCCACATGGTGGCTCACAACCAACCATCACACCAGTTCCAAAGGATCTGATGCCTTTGGAACTAGGCACTAAGCATGCATGCGGTGCCACATACACACAAGTAGGCAAACACTCACACTCAGGAAATAAAGATAAACATCTAAAAATAAAAAGCAAGAAGGGCGCTGAGACCTACACCTATAACCCCACAACTGGGCAGGCGGGAAGAGGACAGTTCTTGGGGCTGGCTACCCAGTCAACCTATCCAAACTGGCAAGCTCCAGGTTCAGTGAAAGACCCTGTCTCAAAAACTAAAGTGGACCGTCATTCACAAAGACACCAGATATCAACTTTATATATTTAATATAAACATAAGCAGTGAATTAAGCTGGTGGCTGCTTTACCTTATGCTAGTATCCAATAACTACACAGAGAAACCAAGATTTAAAACTGCACCTCAATAGCTAAGCAGTTAACTACCTTAGCCTTCCATGGCAATCTGGCTGCCTCCCCGCCACATCTCATGATGTTTGCCTACGATTGTTGATCTGGCTCTTTGGGCTTCAGGTGTGTTTCCATGATCCCTCTCCGGGCCCTTTCTTTCCTCAGGCTCCAAATCCTCCACTCTCCGAGTTGATCTGTATCTCCTTTCCCTCTTGCCTCCCTCTGATTGGCAGACATTCTGCCCTATTCTCTATTCTGCCCAGCCATTGGGTGATCAGCATTTATTGACAAGGCAGAGAATAAATGGTAAGAATTGTTTACACAAACTTGAAACATTGTAATAAGCATTACAATGTAGTGCCTGGATTGAGACATGTGAGGGCAGAGAAATCAGCATTTGAATAACACAAGGGTAAACTTACACAGTGCACAATGCATATATATATGGTACACATGCATGTATACATATGAACACACAAGAATAAACAAACCACTTCCAAGAAAAGAAATGTGTCTTTGGTTGAGACTATAGCTCAGTTGGAAGATTTATTAGCATGCAAGAAGTTCTGAGCTTAATGTCCAGCTCTCTGTAAAGCAGATAAGGCAGCTTATAGCTGTAATCCTAGCACAGGTGGAGGCAGAAGGATCAGAAGTTCAAGATCATCCTTGGCTACAAAGTAAATTTCAGGCCAGCCTGGACTACATAAGACTATCTCAAAAACAAGAGGAAGAAGAAAGGAAGGAAGGAAAAGAAAGAGGATGCTGTGTCGCATTCTCGTATTCCCATGCCACTGCTAGCTTTGATAACTCCCATGTCATTACTGATCCACACGGTCAGCTCTTGCATGCACACATGCAGAGATTACCCATCCACACTTTGCTTGCAATCTAGATAATGTCTTGAGAAAGCTGGCCTTCTTCTCGGACCATGCTCTTCGAACAGTGGGGAGAACAGAGGAACCAGACACTTTGGTTTCCTGGGAGGGAACGCTCCAGCTGTGAAAAACCCAAAGTTGTAAATTGTCAGATGGTGACTGCCCATGAAACCTGTCAGGATGCCTGACAGCTCAGCTGAGAACCTAATTACCAGTTACAAAGAAAGACAGGAAAAACATGTTACCAGAGAGTGCCTGGTCAGGCAGAATGAGGTGCAGTGTCCTGAGGTGCAGCCTCCTCCTTGCTTCAACTAGAGCAAAACACAGAAGTACAGCTGACACCCCTGCGCATGTTTACTGCCTGAACAAAGGAGCCATGTCCAGCCACAGCCGGTGTCAGCTGAGCCTTTGCTAATCACAACAATTGAACAGTGGCATTCGAACTGATAACACAAACACTTCTGGTAGTCTTTTCTTCTTTTTCTTTCCTTTTTTTCCTCTCTTTCATTTTTATTTTTATTTATTTTTCAGGACAGGGTTTCTCTGTACAGCCCTGGGTGTCCTGGGCTCACTGTGTAAACCAGGCTGACCCTGAACTCACAGAGCCCCACCTGCCTCTGTGCATGCCTGACTCACTTCTGGCCATCTTGACGTCAAGGACAATACCTAGGCTTATACCTCCTTGTCTCCTGAAGTGAAGAAGATGCTTCAAGAGGGATGACAACTAACTCAAAGTCAGTCAGTCCGCAGCCCAGCATCAGATCTTCCAAGAAAGAATAGTAAAGCATTATAAGAAAACCATAGGTAGCCGGGAGGTGGTGGTGCACGCCTTTAATCCCAGCACTTGGGAGGCAGAGGCAGGCAGATTTCTGAGTTTGAGGCCAGCCTGGTCTACAGAGTGAGTTCCAGGACAGCCAAGGCTACACAGAGAAACCCTGTCTTGAAACCACCACCACCCCCCAAATAAAAGAAAGAAAAAGAAAAGAAAAGAAAAGAAAAGAAAAGAAAAGAAAAGAAAAGAAAAGAAAAGAAAAGAAAACCATAGGCTGGAGAGATGTCTCAGCAGTTGAGAGTACCGACTGCTCTTCCAGAGGTCCTGAGTTCAATTCCCAGCAACCACAGGGTGGCTCTCAACAATCTGTAATGGGATCTGATGCCCTCTTCTGGTGTGTCTGAAGACAGCAAAAGCGTACTCACATACATTAAAATAAATAAATCTTGCTGGGCGGTGGTGGCGCATGCCTTTAATTCCAGCACTTGGGAGGCAGAGGCAGGCAGATTTCTGAGTTTGAGGCCAGCCTGGTCTACAGAGTGAGTTCCAGGACAGCCAAGGCTACACAGAGAAACCCTGTCTTGAAACCACCACCACCCCCCAAATAAAAGAAAGAAAAAGAAAAGAAAAGAAAAGAAAAGAAAAGAAAACCATAGGCTGGAGAGATGTCTCAGCAGTTGAGAGTACCGACTGCTCTTCCAGAGGTCCTGAGTTCAATTCCCAGCAACCACAGGGTGGCTCTCAACAATCTGTAATGGGATCTGATGCCCTCTTCTGGTGTGTCTGAAGACAGCAAAAGCGTACTCACATACATTAAAATAAATAAATCTTGCTGGGCGGTGGTGGCGCATGCCTTTAATTCCAGCACTTGGGAGGCAGAGGCAGGCAGATTTCTAAGTTCAAGGCCAGCCTGGTCTACAGAGTGAGTTCCAGGACAGCCAGAGCTACACAGAGAAACCCTGTCTGGAAAAATAAAACAAAACAAAACAAAACAAAACAAAAACAAGACAAATAAATCTTTTAAAAAGAGAAAAGAAAAGAAAACCATGGGCACAGTGGATAGAGACATCTGTGGACAAGCCTGATGGCCTGAGTTTAACCCTCCAGGATCTGCCCAATGGAAGGAGAGAGAGCCAATTCCTAATGTCTGTCCCTGACCTCTGTAGCCATGACAATGTGCACAGTACTCCTCCACATACACAGGAAAAATAGATGTAAAAAAGTAATAATAATTTTTAAAACTAGAGAGAGAAAGAAAACTAGGAAGGAAGGGACGGAGGAAGGAAGGAAGGGAGGGAGGGAGGGAGGGAGGGAGGGAGGGAGGGAGAAAACCATCATGCTAAGGCTGATGATGAAATGATGAAATGGATCATGCCACTGAGTCTAATGAGTTGAGTTTAAGACTTGGGACCTGTGATAGGAGAGAACAAATTCCTGAAAATTTCATCTGACCTCTTCAGACATGATGTGGCATGCTTGTACACACACAAATGAATAAATAAGTATAAATAAAAAGAAAAGGCAAAATCCTCACCAAGAATCTCCAAGTTACAGAAAAACAGTGTTAGTTTTTCTTTTCTTTCTTTCTTTCTTTCTTTTTTCTTTTTTCTTTCTTTTTTTTTTTTTTTTGAGACAGGATTTCTCTGTGTAGTCCTGGCTGCCCTGGAACTCACTCTGTAGACCAGGCTGGCCTCAAACTCAGAAATCCGCCTGCCTCTGCCTCCCAAGTGCTGGGATTACAGGCGTGTACCACCACGCCCGGCAGTTTTTCTTTTCACAGTCGAGTTGGCACCCCTGAAACATAAATGATATCTTTCTTGGTGACCTAGCACAGCAACAGGGACCAAAGAAACCACTTAGTAGTCACTGTGTTCCAGATGCTATCTAACTTAATTTGTAAGCCAATTGGTAAAGCATATAAATTATACATATGTATATACATACACATGCACATATACACAAACACACACACACACACACACACACACACACATATATATATATATATATATATATACATATATATACATATACATATACATATACATATACATGGTTAGACTCCTTACTTCTAGCTCAGGGAAGTTAATTGTCTAAACTCACACAGCTAGTAACAGGCAATCAGCTATCTGTGGTAGCTCATACCTGCAGTCCTAGCTACTTGGCATACTGAGGTGGGAGGATCATGTGTGTCTACTCATACAAGGCCCTGGATTTGGTTTCTAGAATAATTTTCTTTTAAAGAGCCTGGTATACATATATGAAAAAAATAAGTAAATAAATTAAAAGTATCTGACTCAAATAGAAGGTACTCCAGCACTCCTAACAGGATTCAAAATCACGAAGAAAGGTGAACCGGGATGGAAAATAGGAGACCTGAGGGGAAGACGTGGTCAGGGAGAAGGGAATCTGGCTAGGAAGTCTAAAGGCCATGGAGAGTCCTTCCGGGAGACCGCCTACCAAGACCTCCAGAAGAGAGCTTGTAGACTCTGAAGAAGCTCTACTCTTTTCTTCCCCTTTCTCCATTTACCAGTTATGTTCTCTTCTGTAAAAGGATTAACAGGATGAGCTCAGTGGGAAAGGAGGCCCCTGTGGGATCCTGTTACCAGCCATCTGTGTTCTGTTCTTTACTTTCGAACAAGACGGCTCCAAAACTCTGAACTGGAGAGGGTGTTGGAGCTGCATACAGATCAGCGGAGCTGTTGCTACCCGCTCTGACGCCTGCGGGATGACTCAATCCTGTGTGCTGGAGGAGTCAGCTGTGGTCCCCTGGAGCCTCCTACTCTAGGGAGGAAAAAAATCAGCGATGTGAGAAAGTGGATAGGGAAAAGGGAAGGAGGACCCTAGCCTTGGGGCAGGAAGTCAGGCTAGAAAGATGAATTGGGAGACCCTGAGACTTGAGCGAAGCGTTCCAGCTGAACGTGGGGGAGGGATTTTAGGTAAAGGCGAGAGCACAATCTTCTGTAGGTTTTAAGCTGCTCTCCAAGAGGGGCATACATACCGTGTGGAGGATGGCAGTCAGTAGAAGCCATATGGCTGTGTCCCCAGGAATTCAGTTCAAACGCAAACCTCACTCACCTCCCAGGTGGGTTTTCTCCAGGTACAGGCAGCTCCCGCTATTTCCTGGCTTTCAGAGGATCGCTCCGACTCCTCCTGGTCCTACTGGGCACCATAAATACTTTAGAACGTATTTGTGCTGAACAGTTGCTAGCATCAGACCTCTCCCCTGGTCATTCACTCAGATCTCTGAGCTACAGGCAATTAGAAGAAGAAACCATGCCAGGAAGCTCCTAGGTAGCTTTCCTGTTTGCCCTGCTTTCAGCTGCTTGCGTATCCATAGTGCCAAGAGGCATCTGGATTTACCCTATGCTAATACATAAACACGCTGCTCCACCCCCCAAACAACCTCAGGCTTCCCTCAAAGAAATGTCTTTTCATTTGGCTCCTTATCACTCACCAATAAACAGTTCCCGTCCCCCCCCCCGCCCCCCATCACCACCCGGGTTTGGCTTCCGGTTGCCATGGCAACTCAAAAGCAACGGGTTGAAGCTGCCAATAAAGGCATCTGCGAGAGCTCCCTACAGCCAGACTCCTTTAAAAACAATAGTACAAAGTGGAATCACCGCTACAGCCACCCTCCCCTTCCACCGCACATACACTCTTCATTGTTGGGTTGATGGAGAAACTGGCACTTTTTGGAATAACCAAGAAAGTGGTTGCTTAGCCCCAGAGGAATGGTTTTCACACAGTATACAATGCTTTCTCTAGATACTAGCCTAGAAAGCTGGCAGACCTGTCAGGTGTTTGCAGCTGTACAAAGGCCAAGAAATTTACCAAATAAGTCTGTCCGTGCTCTTTCCTTGTATTTTGACTCACTGTACTTACAGTAAAAAATCTGGGTATTTCAGGAGTAGAACTGCTGGCTGGTTTCACACAAAGGGCTCTGAGAGATGGCTCTGCAGTTAAAAGCACTGGCTGGCCGGGCGTTGGTGGCACACGCCTTTAATCCCAGCACTTGGGAGGCAGAGGCAGGCAGATTTCTGAGTTTGAGGCCAGCCTGGTCTACAGAGTGAGTTCCAGGACAGCTGGGGCTATACAGAGAAACCCTGTCTCAAAAACAAAAACAGAAACAAAACAACAAAACAAAACAAAAAAACACTGGCTGTTCTTCCATAGGTCCCGGGTTTGAGTTTTCCAGGACACACATGGAGTCTCACAACTGTCTATAATTCTGCCTCTAAGGAATCCAACTCTCTCTTCTGGTCTCCAAAGGCACCAGGCACACATGTGATACATGGACATGAAGAACCAATACATGTAAAATTTAAAGTTAAATTTAAAAAACAACATGAGGCAGCTCTTCTTCTTTTTTTTTTTTTTTTTTTTTTTTTGGTTTTTGGTTTTTGGTTTTTGGTTTTGGTTTTTGAGACAGGGTTTCTCTGTGTAGCCCTGGCTGTCCTAGAACTCACTTTGTAGACCAGGCTGGCCTCAAACTCAGGAATCTGCCTGCCTCTGCCTCTGCCTCCCAAGTGCTGGGATTAAAGGCATGCGCCACCACCGCCCAGTTTATGAGCCGGCTCTTGATGTACTGGGATAATACCTATAAAAATGCTCTGAACAAATAGGGGCTGGAGAGACAGACAAATGGTCAAGAGCAGTTGCTACTGTTGCAGAGGCCTTAGGTTCACAAGCATCTACAACTCCAATTCCAGGGGGATCAGGTGTCCTCTCATACACATAATATATATAATAAAAATTATAGCCGAGCAGTGGTGTCGCGCGTGCCTTTAATCCCAGCACTTGGGAGGCAGAGGCAAGCGGATTTCTGAATTCAAGGCCAGCCTGGTCTACAGAGTGAGTTCCAGGACAGTCAGAACTATACAGAGAAACCCTGTCTCGAAAAACAAACAAAAAAAACAAAAAAATTCTATCTATCTATCTATCTATCTATCTATTTATATATCACATCCTCATACTAACTACCTCAAAGTTTTCTCTGCTTCATTTTCCCTGCCTGCCAAACAAGGAGTGTAACAGTATCTATTCAGAGGGCTCTCATACAAATGAAGTACATGGAAATCTATAACCTGTAGAGAATAGTGTCTGCCTTCCTGTGCCAAGTATCTCTGCCATATTACCATCTACTGCTGGACATGGTGTGCTGCTGGGAATGGACAAGGAATCCTGTCCTCAAAGAACTTACAGTCTAAGTCCTGTATAGTGGTGCACTTTAATCCCAACACTAAGGAGGCAGAGGCAAGTGGATGTCTGTGAATTCAAGGCCAGCCTGGTTTACATAGTAAGTTCCAGGATAGCCAGAGCTACACAAGGAAACCTTGTCTGGAAAAATAATTGATAAAATTCCAGAGAAGACAACCACCTAAGTACTAGGTAGCACGGCCAATGCTCCTCTAGAAGAGAGAAAACAGGCAGGAGGCAGGAGCGGCCTTGAAGGATACCTAAGTTTTCCCCAAACATAAACAGATAAACGGTTCATGTGTCAGTCAGGCATTCTGAGTTACAAAAAAGCAACTCACTCCACTTAGCTCAGCCATTTTACTCTAAGATATATATCCCAGAAAGGCCAGAGGAGCAAGGCATTTTGGCATTTTCACCCTAATGCTTAATCATTAGCATGACTTAGCTGTTTTCGCAGGCTGGGGCCTCTTTTAGAATTATCAGTCGCTTCCTTTCTTTAAAATTAAAATGTTTTCAGTATTGTTTTTCTTCTGTGCTGGGGAGCCCCACATATGCTAGGTAATATTCTACAACTGGGTTTTGTCTGGTTTTCATTTTCTTCTTTGCGATGCTGTGCTCACGGTGTCTTTTTAGCTAAGAACCTCAGCTCCCATTCCTTCTCACCGGCCCGTTGTCCTGCTTGCTCGCCGTTGTGCACTCCTCTCTCTCTCTCTCTCTCTCTCTCTCTCTCTCTCTCTCTCTCTCTCTCTCTCTCTCTCGGCAGTGCTGGAGATGGTACTTAGGTTCTCCAGTGCTGAGCAAGGACTCTCCTGATAACTATATCTTTCAAATTTAGATGTTTAGAGAGCAAAAGATATCGTGCCTGGGTAAGGTGGCTCTTGCCTTTTGTTTGTTTGTTTGCTTGCTTGTTTTGTTTTGAGAGAGGGTTTCTCTGTGTTAGCCATGGCTGTCCTGGAACTCACTCTGTAGACCAGGCTGGCCTCGAACTCAGAAATCCTCCTGCCTCTGCCTCCCAAGTGCTGGGATTAAAGGCGCGCGCCACCACCGCTCTTGCCTTTAATCCCAGCACTAAGGAGGCTGAGGCAGCAGGAGGCCTATAAATTCAAGGGCAGCTTTTTACGACACAGTGAGTTTGTGCTGGCTGGTTTTCATGTCACCTTGACACAACTGGAGTCCTTTTAGAAGGGAGAGTTCCAACTGCAAATACATCCCACCAGATTGGCCTGTGGGCAAGCCTGTGGTGTATTTCTTGATGATGATGTAAGAGAGTCCGGACCATGGCTGGTGGTACCACCCTGGGTAGGTGGTTAAGTAAGGTTGGTGGCACAGGCCTGACTTTAATCCCAGCACTTGAGAGACAGAGGCAGAGGCAGGAGGATTTCTGAGTTCGAGGCCAGCCTGGACTACAGAGTGAGTTCTAGGACAGCCAGGGCTACACAGAGAAACCCTGTCTCAAAAAGAAAAGAAAAAAAAAAAAAAAAAAAAGCCGGGCAGTGGTGGCACACGCCTTTAATCCCAGCACTTGGACTTGGGAGGCAGAGGCAGGCAGATTTCTGAGTTCGAGGCCAGCCTGGTCTACAGAGTGAGTTCCAGGACAGCCAGAGCTACACAGAGAAACCCTGTCTCGGGAAAAAAAAAAAAAAACCCAAAAAAAAAGAACAAGAAGAGGAGGAGGCAGGTTAGGCAAGCTTGTGAGGAAGGAGACAGTAAGCAGTGCTCCTTCAAGTTCCTGCCTTGCTTGAGTTTAGCCATGATTTTCCTCAGTGATGGACTTTGCTGTGGAAGTGTAAGGCTAGCCAAAGTACACAGTACCCTGTCTCAGACAAGAAAAAATCAGGTGTGGCAGCATATTCCTGTTGACCCCAGTGCGTGGTAGGCAGAGAAAGGAAGATCAGGGTAAGCCAGAGTTTAAGGCATGCCTGGCCTATATGAAGTCTGTCTCAAGGAAACAGAGATGGGTGGGTATGGGTGTGGGGGAAGCAACAGTATGTCTCAGCAGGTAAAGGTTTTGCTGACAGGAAATGCAAGCTTAAAGACAGAGTTGGAGTCCAGAGCCCACAGACAGGTGGAAGGAGAAAGGAGAAAGAAGATAACTGACTTCTTCAAAAAGCTGTCCTTTGACCTCCGCAAAAATACTGTGCGCGCGCGTGCGCACACACACACACACACACACACACACACACACACTAAAGTCAAATGAGGGAGGGACAGAGAGAGGGAGGGAGGGAGAGGGAGGGAGGGAAGGGGAGGGAAGGAGTGGGATAGAGAGAAAGGGAAGGAGGGGGAGAGAGAGAGAAAGGGAGGGGAGAAAGAGAAGAACAGAGAGGGGAAGAGAAAGAGGGGGAGAGGAAGGGAGGGAGGGAGAGGAGAGGAAGAAGGAAAGAGAGGGAAGGAGAGAGGGAGGGAGGGAGAGGAAGAGAGAAGACAGAATCTGAATCTACAGTTTCTATGCCAGACATGTTCTAAATCAATATTCAGGTTCCAGTATGGGTGAAGGTGAAACTCAGTGGTAGAGTGCTTCTCTAGCACAGGTAGAGGCGCTGGTCCAATGCCATACACAGAAAATAAATAAATCTAAAATCTTTATTTTAAAAAAAAAAAAAAAAAGGTGAGGCAGAGGCAGGCGGATTTCTGAGTTTGAGGCCAGCCTGGTCTACAGAGTGAGTTCCAGGACAGCCAAGACTACACAGAGAAACCCTGTCTCAAAAAAAAAAAAAAAAAAAAAAAAAAAAAAGGTTTCTTTGTAGCCCCTGGCTGACATGGAATTCATTCTGTAGACCAGGCTGGACTCAACCCCCAAAACTCTGCTTGCCTCTGCCTCCCACATACTGGGATACTGGGATTAAAGGCGTGTGCCACCGTGCCTAGCTGAAAACATATTAAGAATAGCAGGATATTTATTTTAAAAGCAATGGAAGGCTGGGCATTGTTGGCGCAGTCTTACTAAGATATAGACTAGATAGGAACTATAGATGAATACAATGTCACAGAGTGGGATGGTTCGCTGGCTTCTGATTGGTTGGCCCCAACACCCAGCTTTTCCACAGTACTACTTCCGGAGCAGAGGGTAAAAGGATAAAATTAGGAGGTAAGACCAAGGGCAAGTGGGGAGAGTCTTGTATGCCGTTCTCATTAGCTCAGGTTTTACTCGGGACCCTTTAAGAAGCTGTTGGAAATGCATGCGCCAGAAATATCTTGGACAGATAGAAATATTTGTTAGCAAATTCAAGACTTACCTCTCTTTAACACTCAGAATTCCTCCAGGGCTAATTAGCCTCTTCGGGAGAGTGACACTGCTCCAGTCTTTTCATATTCTGCCCTCTAGTGGTAAGAAGGAAAACAGCTGTTTCAGTAGCCAGAAAGGAAAGGATTCTGTTTGTTTGCTGCTTTGTTTTTTAAAAATTTGAGATGAGGGGGTTGCAGAGATGCTCAGCGGTTCCCAGCACCTAAATGGTGGTTCACAACCACAACCATCCGTAACTCCAGCTGTAGATACATTCTTCTGATCTGAGAGAGATGATACCTGCTTTCCCCACACTCAACTTGTAATCAATCAGCTATTTTTACACGTATTTATTTAGTGTGTGCGTGTGTGAGTGCGTGTGGTGTGTGAGCGCGTGGTGTGTGTGTGTGTGTGTGTGTGTGTGTGTGCGCGCGCGCGCATAGGTCATACGACGTCTTGGAATAGTTGGTCCTCTTTCCATCATGTGGTCCTAAGGATCAGGCTTGGAGGGAAGAGCCACCAGAACCATCTTCCCAACCCTATTTGTTTGTTTTTTGAGACACTGTTTCTCGTTTAGACAAAGCTGGTCTCAAAAGCCATATGTATCCAAGGCTAACCCTGAACTCCTGATCCTTCTGCCTCTCTGCCTCTTAGGTACTGCTATAATTGACCTAAGTCACCTCACAGAGAACTGTACTCCCAACTGATTTGCTCTGAATATCAGTAACTCCTGTTTCTCTCAGAAAGACTTGTCATCTGAGACCACACATTCGTTTCAGGATCTCCCCCAGCTCCTGAACATACACTCACCAGCTGGCTTCTCACACTCACCCCCACTCCCACCCCACCGAACCCCACTTCGCCTCTCCCCGCCTTCACTGTCTTGGCTGCTTTTCCATGCAGATTTCTCAGCCGACAGCCACGAGCAGTCAGCAAAGGCTGAGTCTGCTGCCACCACGTGGTATGGTAGTGAAGTGCACATGCTTCTTGGAACCATTTCCTCTCGGAAAGTTCTTTAAAAAAAAAAAAAAGATTTATATGTTATTATATGTAAGTACACTGTAGCTGTCTTCAGACACTCCAGAAGAGGGAGTCAGATCTCATTCTGGATGGTCATGAGCCGCCATGTAGTTGCTGGGATTTGAACTCAGGACCTTCTGAAGAGCAGTCAGTGCGGTTAACTGCTGATTCATCTCTCCAGCCCTCTCAGAAAGTTCTTTTTTTTTTTTTTTTTTTTGGTTTTTCGAGGCAGGGTTTCTCTGTGTGGTCCTGGCTGTCCTGGAACTCACTTTGTAGACCAGGCTGGCCTCGAACTCAGAAATCCGCCTGCCTCTGCCTCCCAAGTGCTGGGATTACAGGCATGCGCCACCACGCCCGGCTCTCAGAAAGTTCTTAAAACTTGGTGTTTTAGTGACTGGCATCTACATTCGAGTTGTAAAAGGATAGTGCTCCCCAGGATCCAATCTAAAGAATGAATATGGAGAAATAGAAATCAAGAGTCCGGTCTAGATAGATGGCTCAGGTAAAGAACACGTTCTGCTCTCGCAGAGGACCTGGGTTTTGTTCCGAGTACCCACCTGGTCATTCACAACCGCCAGTTACTCTAGTTCCAGAAGACTGAATTCTTTCTTCTGATCTCTGAAGACAACAGGCACATCTTTGTAAACACCCATGAAATAAAAATAAATAAAACTCTTTAAAGTTTTCCACAAAATCACAAGAGCTGCCCCTCCCCTACACAGATGCACAATAGTGAATTCTTCATTATTGACTTTGTACAAGTATGAGCAGCAGGCTCACAGCGGCTTTGAGAAGGGCAGGTCTGCCCAAGCGTTTTCCCTGTTTTATTTGAAGACAATTCCCTTCCCCATACCTCCACCTTCAGTCCTTTGCCCAAAGTCCCTGTGTCTCTAAGACAGAGCTGTGCCGATGCCTTTCATGGTAGGAGTAGACACAATCCGTGTAAGTCAGAGCTGGCAAGATGGCTCAGGGGTACAGAGCCAGATAATTCTACCTGCCTTAGTGGGATCCCGGGAACAAAGAGAACTGACTCCTAAAAGTTGTCCTCTGACCTTCACCTGCAAACTGAGGCACACGCTTGTACAACAAGCATGCTAATAATAAGTGGAATAAGCCCGGCGTTGGTGGCGCACGCCTTTAGTCCCAGCACTTGGGAGGCAGAGGCAAGCGGATTTCTGAGTTCCAGGCCAGCCTGGATTACAGAGTGAGTTTCAGGACAGACTGGGCAATACAGAGAGACCCTGTCTTGAAAAACAAACAAACAAACAAACAAACAAACAACAACAATAATAATTGGAATACAATTAAAGAAGGAACCTATGTTGGCTGGAAAAAAGCATCGGGATCGCTCCTCAAAAACCCCAGTTGATTTAAATTCTCTACAGCAACGCTCCTTTGGCCTCTTCACCAGGTCTGAAGAAGTAGGGTCACCTCAGTCCTTGACTCAGTACTCAGTGACGAGGTGCCCTGTAAATCGCAGCTACCCACTAAAAGGGAGATTTTACGGCTGACCACCGATGTGGTTTTCTGTTTTTGTTTTGGTTTTGGTTTTGGTTTTTCGAGACAGGGTTTCTCTGTGTAGTCCTTGCTGTCCTGGAACTCACTCTGTAGACCAGGCTGGCCTTGAACTCAGAAATCCGCCTGCCTCTGCCTCCCAAGTGCTGGGATTACAGGCGTGCGCTACCACGCCCGGCCTCGATGTGGTTTTCTAACCTAGCACACACCCCGCTTATAGCGAGGTTACTCCAGAAGTTTTCTAAAGCCAGGGGACCTAAGGTTTCAATAGATTCCTTTCCCCCATCTAAGCTCTATTCACCCAGGAACTGGGGATGAAAATAACCCTGCTTGCTGGGTTAGAGCTGCACACCAGAGCAGCAGAGGGCAGACAGTGTCTGTCTAGAACTGTCCATACTGAGAGAACAGATCTCAAAGCTGCTTAGATTCAGAGCTGATGGGATTAAAGCTGAGCTAGTTCCTCCATTTTACAGATGAGGAAACTAAGGGTCTAGATAGAGTCAACTAACCTGGATTCTTGAGGCTCTCAGAGACTGAAGCACCAACCAAAGAGCATACACTGGCTGGACCTAGGCTTCCCTACACATAAGTACCAGATGTGCAACTTGGTCTTCATGTGGGTCTTGAACAACCAGAGTGCAGGGTATCCCATTAGCCGTTGCCTGTACATGGGATGTCTACTAGCTGGGCTGCCTTGTCTTGCCCCACAGAGATGTGATATGCTACCATGGGGCGGGGGGTACCCAGAGGAGTCCCCACCAGGGAGAAGGAGATGGGGGAGGGGCCGTGGGAGGGGATGACTGGGAGGGGGCAGTGAGGGGTATAAAGTGAATATGTAAAAAAAAAAAAAAAAGACTTTAGGTAAAGGATTTCATCAAGGCCCTAGGGAAAGGTACAGTCAGTTAGATTTGTAGTTTTTGCAATGTATTTGATACCACCCTTTACAATAAAACACCCACCCTGTAATGGGCTGAAGGCCTACCTCGGTGCTAAAGTGCTTACCTAGCAGAGGCCCTGGGCTCTGGGTCCTCTAATTCCAGGTCTATGACTCATAGATAGAAGTCCTAAGAATCTCAGACTGGCAGTGGTGGCGCATGCCTTTAATCCCAGCACTTGGGAGGCAGAGGCAGGAGGATTTCTGAGTTCGAGACCAGCCTGGTCTACAGAGTGAGTTCCAGGACAGCCAGGGCTACACAGAGAAACCCTGTCTTGAAAAACAAAAACAAAAACAAACAAACAAAAAACCAAAACCAAACCAAACCAAACCAAAAAACTAAAAACAAATAAAATTTGGGGCTGGAGAGATGGATTACAGTTAAGAGCACTGGCTGCTTTTCCAAAGGACTGAATTAGATTCCTAGCACCCACATGCTGGCTCATAACTGTCTTGTAGTCCCATCATCTAGCCTCCAAGAGGACCTCTAACCATGTGCTGTGCACCGACATTCATGCCGACACTAACACAAATAAAATAAGTGAGTAAGAAAATGGGATGACAAGTGCTTGCCAAGCATCCCTAGTGTTTAATCCCTATTCCTGCCCAAGAAGGTAATCTCACTTCCCAGCCTTCCTCCACTTCCTCCTTTCTCCTTCCCTCTCTGAGAATCCATTCATCTAGCATTTCATACATGGTAGGTGTGCTGGCCAGTCTTACATTAACTTCACACAAACTAGAGTTATCTGAAAGGATGGATCTTCAATTGCAAAAATGCCTCCATAAGATCTGACTGTAAAGCCGGGCGGTGGTGGCACACGCCTTTAATCCCAGCACTTGGGAGGCAGAGGCAGGTGGATCTCTGAGTTCGAGGCCAGCCTGGTCTACAGAGTGAGTTCCAGGACAGCCAGAGCTACATAGAGAAACCCTGTTTCGAAAAACAACAACAACAAATCTGTAAGGCATTTTTCTTTTTTCTTTTTTTCTTTTCTTTTCTTTTTTTTTTTTTTTTTTTTTTTTTTTTTTTGATTTGGTTTTTTCGAGACAGGGTTTCTCTGTATAGCCTTGGCTGTCCTGGAACTCACTCTGTAGACCAGGCTGGCCTGGAACTCAGAAATCTGCCTGCCTCTGCCTCTGCCTCCCAGAGTGCTGGGATTACAGGCGTGTGCCACCCCCCGCCCGGCTTGTAAGGCATTTTCTTAAGTAGTGATTGATGGGGGAGGGCTCAGCCCATTGTAGGTCGGGCCATCCCTGGGCTGGAGGTCCTGAATTCTCTAAGAAAGCAGACTGAGCAAGCCAGTAAGCAACAGTCCTTCATGGACTCTGCATCGGCTCTTGTCCTGTTTGAGTTCCTGTCCTGACTTCTTTCGATGATGAACATTGATATGGAAGCATGAGCCAAATGAACCCTTTCTTCCCCAACTTGCTTTTTGTCATTTGTGTCCTAGCAACAGAAACCCTAACTAAGACAATAAACAAGTGTTGTACCACCATGCTACATCCCCTAGTCCAACCTTTTCCCACTATTCTAAGAATGATTCTAAGAATGTAGTTCAAATCTCTTCCTAGGACCTTGAAGAGACTCTGAATGCTGTGGCTTCTACCTTCATATACCCTCACTTTTTTTTGGGGGGGGGGGTTCTGAGACAGGGTTTCTCTGTATAGCCCTGGCTGTCCTGGAACTCACTCTGTAGACCAGGCTGGCCTCGAACTCAGAAATCCGCCTGCCTCTGCCTCCCAGAGTGCTGGGATTACAGGCATGTGCCACCACGCCTGGCATACCCTCACTTTTTATGCTGCTATAGCCTATGATGTTCCAGCCAGCCATCCTAGCCTCCTCTTAATGAATGTTTAAAATTTTATCCTCTTGCATTAAGGAAAGGAAGTGTGTGTGTGCATGTGTGTGTACCTGTGGTATGTGTGTGTATGTGTATGTGTATATTTGTGGTGTGTGTGCATGTGTTATATGTGTGTATGAGTGTGTGTGTATACATGCACACCTGTGTGTTGTATGTGTGTGGTGAGAGGTCAGAGATCGACACTGGTATTTTTACTCTCTACCTTATTGTTGAAGACAGGACCTTGCCATTGAAGCTTGCCTAGGCTGGCTGGTTAGTGAGTTTGACAAATTTACCTGTCCCTGCTTCCCCCATGCCTCCAGCCCAGGGTTACAGAGTCTCCAACCCAGCCAGCCGTCCTCCTGCCAGATCTTCCCACATATCGACACAACTCTGCAGCATTCTACCCCATTCTACCCTAAATCTTTTTTTAAAGATTTATTTATTTATTTATTTATTTATTTATTTATTTCATGTATGTGAGTACACTGTCGCTGTCTTCAGATGGCTCAGTGGTAAAGAGCATTGACTGTTCTCCCAGAAGTCCTGAGTTCAATTCCCAGCAACCACATGGTGGCTCACAGCCATCCGTAATGAGATCTGATGCCCTCTTCTGGTGTGTCTGCAAACAGCTACAGTGTACCTACATATAATAAATAAAATAAATCTTTAAAAAATAAAGAAGGACCTTATTTATAATAGCCAGAAGTTGGAAGGAGCCCAGATGTCCTTCAAAGGAGGAATGGATACAGAAAATGTGGTATATTTACACAATGGAATACTACTCAGCAATTAAAAATAATGAATTCATGCAATTTGTAGGCATATGATTGGATCTGGAAAACATCATCCTAAATGAATTAACCCAATCACAAAAGAATACACATGAGCCGGGCGGCGGTGGTCGGGCGGCGGTGGTGGCGCACGCCTTTAATCCCAGCACTTGGGAGGCAGAGACAGGTGGATTCCTGAGTTCGAGGCCAGCTTGGTCTACAGAGTGAGTTCCAGGACAGCCAAGGCTACACAGGGAAACCCTGTCTCAAAAAAACAAAAACAAAACAAAACAAAAAAAACAAAACAAAAACAAAAACAAAAACAAAAAACCCAAGAATACATATGAAATTCCATCACTGATAAATGGATATTAAAGAGCCCAGAAGGGGCTGGAAAGATGGCTCAGCGGTTAAGAACACTGACTCTTCTTCCTGAGGTCCTGAGTTCAATTCCCAGCAACCACAAGGTGGCTCACAACCATCCATAATGAGATCTGATGCCCTCTTCTGGTATGTCTGAAGACAGCTACAGTGTACTCACATATAATAATAAATAAGTCGTAAATAAATAAATACACGATTTGTTAAAAAAAAAAAAAAAAAAAAAAAAGAGCCCAGAAGCTCTGAATACTCAAGGCACAAATAGCAAATCAAAAGATTCCCAAAAAGAAGGAAGGAGAGGACACTGGTCCCGAAAAGACTGGATCCAGTATTGTAGGAGAGTACTAGAACAGAGAAAGGGTTGGGGGGTGGTTGGGGAATGGGGGGGGCACTTATGGGACATATGGTGTGTGTGTGGGGAACTGGGAAAGGGGAAAGCCTTTGGAATGTAAACAAAGAATATAGAAAAAAAATAAAGAAGGAGCCGGGCAGTGTGTGTGTGTGTGTGTGTGTGTGTGTGTGTGTATGTGTGTGTGTGTGTGTGTGTGTGTGTGTGTGTGCACGCCTTTAATCCCAGCACTTGGGAGGCAGAGGCAGGCAGATTTCGAGGCCAGCCTGTCTACAGAGTGAGTTCCAGGACAGCCGGAGCTACACAGAGAAACCCTGTCTGGAAAAACAAAAACAAAAACAAAAACAAAAAAATTAAATAAATAAAGAAAAATAAAGAATAAATATATTGTCAACAGTGACATTGTTCTTAAGCTTTGCTCTCTGAGAGAAAGGACAGGAAGTCTCCAGGAAGAGTGACAATTTTCCTCAAGTAACCAGGCTGATCTTGCTTTGAACCCTGCATCTTGTTGCAATAGATCACTTTCTGGTTATTTCACTGGTTGCAAAGGAGCTGATAAAGCTTCCTCCTGCCTTCCTTAGCAAGTCCGGAACTCCATGACATATTTTGTGAGATGCCTTCCTTCCTCGGTTTTCTCGGCTCTTGTACTCCCTTTCCTGTCCCTTTCTAAAATACTTGTCTCATTACTTACTTTTGCAAACTTTAAAGCCACCTGAAAGTTTCCTTCTTTGCAGGAAGAAAAATATTCTCCAATAAAAGAATTATTTCAAGAGTAGGCATGTAGAACAGTGACACAGCATTTCATGAGGCCCTGGGTTCAATCCCAGGACAAAACCAACCAATAAACAAATATAAAACTCAAACTAGCAACCCAAAAACATCCTGGAAATCTCTACAAAGGCAGAACTAGAAATTTTTTATTAAAAAATTATTTTAGCAAGTTGGTGGTAACACACACCCTTGATCCCTGAATTCTCAGGAGGCACAAAGCAGATCTCTGTGAGTTCAAGGGTAGCCTGGTCTACCGAGCCCCCAGAGGCTTCTTCCTATATTATCCAAATATTTTGTTCTCCCCTCTTTTCCCTTCTCTCTCTCTTCTCTTCTTCCTCTCTCTGCATTGGGTTTTTTCTCTCTTTCTCTCCCCTCTTCCCTTTCTCTCACCCCATGGCAACTTTCCAGTTATATACTCTAATTTGGCTTAAATTGCTTTATTTTGCCAGTGGAGAAATAACTTATCACTGCCCTTGAACTAACAGAGCTCCACCTATTTCTGCCTTCAAAGTGCTGGGATTTAAAGTATGTACAACCAAGCCTGGTCAAAAACCAAAACATAGCCGGGCGGTGGTGGCGCACGCCTGTAGTCCCAGCACTTGGGAGGCAGAAGCAGGCAGATTTCTGAGTTCGAGGCCAGCCTGGTCTACAGAGTGAGTTCCAGGACAGCCAGGGCTACACAGAGAAACCCTGTCTTAAAAAAAACAAAACAAAACAAAACAAAACAAAACAAACAAAAAAAAAAAACCAAAACAACCATAAAGCCGGGTGGTGGTGGCGCACGTCTTTAATCCCAGCACTCGGGAGGCAGAGGCAGGTGGATATCTGAGTTCGAGGCCAGCCTGGTCTACAGAGTGAGTTCCAGGACAGCCAGGGCTACACAGAGACACCAACCAACCAACCAACCAACCAAAAACAAAAAAAAAAAAAAACAAAAAAAAAAAGGAAGGAAGGAAGGAAGGAAGGAAGGAAAGAAAGAAAGAAAGAAAGTTCTTTATTTAAAAAAAGAAAAAAAAGAACATTGGAACAGAAGAGGGAGAAAGGATACACATGTGAAGACTCATTACACTGTAATCATGAAAACAGGCTTTTAAGCAAGGGTGTCATAGTAACAGATATTTCTCAGAGCAGCAAGATGCTTAAATGAGATACCGCACATTTCTTAGCCTGTCATTCAGTGTACAAAGCATATGCCTGTGCTGGTTTCAGTGCTGGCAAGCAAGCCACACTGCAGCCATGCTGATGATCCTCATTGGTCTCCCAGCCCTCCACACTTACGATGAAATGTCACGGTGGGAAGGCTGCAGATGATACCAAACTTCTGCATCCAGCGTTCAAGGGGGACTTTGCCATCTCAGTTTCCTAAAATATCCACCTGCTTATTTAGAGCCTGCCATTCCACCTCATACTAAGGTTACCAGTAAGACCTACTATAAGTCCTCTGAAGTCTCACCTTGAGCAAAGAATCTTAGGAGAGAAAGCTGCTGCTCTACTATCTATGTCTTCTTGGTTTCCTTCACATTCTCATGCAGAAATTTTTAGGAACCATGATACTAGCGCACGTTTCTGGTTTTTTTGGTGTGTTTTTGTTTGTTTGTTTGGTTTGGTTTTTTTTTTTTTTTTTTTTTTTTGAGACAGGGTTTCTCTGTGTAGCCCTGGCTGTCCTGGAACTCACTCTGTAGACCAAGCTGGCCTCGAACTCAGCAATCTGCCTGCCTCTGCCTCCCAAGTGCTGGGATTAAAGGTGTGCACCACCACTGTCAGACCAGTCCTCTTCCTCCTCAATCTCTTTCTCCTGTTTCTCCCAGCTCCCTTCCACCCACCAGCCCACTCCACTCCCAGCCCCATCTCTTTGTGATGCTAGCAATAAAACTCACGGGCTCAAGCACTCTAGGCAAGCCCTCTACCATTGAGCAACATTCCTAAGCCATCCCAAATCAGAAATTAAAATTTGAGAATGCCTTTTCCCGGGCTGGAGAGATGGCTGATCTTCCAAAAGACCTGGGTTCAATTCCTAGCACCAACAAGGTAACATCAATCCCAAGGGTCCTGACACCTCCTCTTTCCTCTTTGGCACGAGCAGAATGCAGACATACATGCAGGGAAAGCACCTATAGACATAACAATGAATAAATTTTTTTTAAAGTGTCTTTTCTGGGGGCAGAGAGACAGGCACGCACCTTGGTGCTCAGCACCCACGTGTCTGTATCTACTTCAGGAGACCCAATGTTTTTTGGTCTCCATGGGCACCAGGCACTCACATGGTACACATACATACACATGCAGGAAAAACACACCCAGAAAATAAGAGTAAATAAACTTTTTAAAAAGATGCTAGCCGGGCGGTGGTGGCGCACGCCTTTAATCCCAGCACTTGGGAGGCAGAGGCAGGCGGATTTCTGAGTTCGAGGCCAGCCTGGTCTACAGAGTGAGTTCCAGGACAGCCAGGGCTACACAGAGAAACCCTGTCTCGAAAAACCAAAAAAAAAAAAGATGCTTTTTCTTGCCAAATGTGATGATATATATCCATAATCTTATTTTCTGAAAACTAGAGACAGGAGGGTTAGAATTTCATTGTCTTTCTCAGCAGTATAGTGAGTTTTAGGCTAGTTTGGTTTATATGAGACTCTCTTTCAAAAAACAAACTGCTGGGCTTGGTGGTGCTTGTCTCTATTCCTAGCATCTTTGTGTCTGCAGTCAGCAAGGATTACATGGTAAGACTTCAAACTCAGCAAACAAACAAGCAAACAACAACAA
This sequence comes from Apodemus agrarius, assembly GCA_964023405.1. Taxonomy (NCBI): domain Eukaryota; kingdom Metazoa; phylum Chordata; class Mammalia; order Rodentia; family Muridae; genus Apodemus; species Apodemus agrarius. The sequence goes on from OZ030015.1 coordinate 63,596,893, forward strand.
CAATATGTCGAGCTTGGTGACACACGCCTGTAATCTCAGTATTCAGGAAGCTCATTTTAGGCTACAGAGTGAGATTATGAATCAAAGAAACAAACAGGCACAGGAGATCAGCCCCAGAGGTCAAGAACACTTGCTATTCTTGCAGAGGGCCAAGGTTCAACTCCCAGTGCTCATGTGGTGGCTGATACCATCTGGAATAACTCCAATTTTAGAGGCTACAATGCTGCCCTCTGGCCTTTGCAGGTACCAGACACACGTGGCACACGTGGTGCATACGCATATATGCAGACAAATGCTCATACATATAAAATAAAGTAATTGTATTTTATTTGTTTGTTTTTTGTTTTTGTTTTTTTTTGTGTTTTTTTTTTGGGTTTTTCGAGACAGGGTTTCTCTGAGTAGCCCTGGCTGTCCTGGAACTCACTCTGTAGACCAGGCTAGCCTCGAACTCAGAAATCCGCCTGCCTCTGCCCCCCAAGTGCTGGGATTAAAGGCATGAGCTACCACCGCCTGGCCTTGTTTTTGGTTTTCAAGACAGGCTTTCTCTGTGTAACTGCTGTCATGGAACTCACTCTGTAGATCAGGATGGCCTCACACAGAGAGGTGGGATTAAAGTCATGCTATGGCAAGTAAATCTTATAAGCAAAACAAAAAACAGGGTCTGTGAGTTGGCTCATCAAGTAAAGGCACTTGGACATGTCAGGTGAACTGGTTTTGATTCCCAAACCTACTTAAGGAGGCTTTTGGCCTCTGTGTGTGTGTGTGTGTGTGTGTGTGTGTGTGTGTGTGTGCATATATAAAAATATATGTATATGTGTGCATGTGTATATGTATATATATGTATATATATACATATATATATACATATATATATATATATATAATGACATGTGTCACACACATCATGTACACCCATAAACAACAATAATAAAAAAAATTAGGGGGTAGAGAGATGGCTCAGTGGTTAAGAGAACTGTCTGCTCTTCCGGAGGTCCTGAGGAACCCACATGGTGGCTCACAACCTTCTGTAGTGGGATCTGATGCCCTCTTCTGGTGTGTCTGAAGACAGCGAAAGTGTACTCACATACATAAAATAAATAAATATTTTTAAGAAAAGAAAGAAAAAGAAAGAAGACATTGAAAGGAAGATAAGTGTTAAATAAAATTTGGTAAGCCGGCCTGTGACTGGCAGAGTCTATTCAGTTGAAGTAACATTTACAAAGTGTTTGCTACTCGGCAGATATTGTTTGAAGTGGGGGATGTAAAATAAAGCAGAATAAAGTCCTTTATTTCTATTGGAAGAATTTGGCAAGCAGAGGAAACAGCTTATAGAAGTCAGCAATCTTTCAACAACAAAAGGTCACAAGGTAACTAAAATGGAATCACCTGTAGGATAGGAAGGCTAGGTTCACCGGTATGTGCCCCAGGACAACGACCCAAGTCTAACTATCCTTAGGGGTCCCACTACCATTGATACATACAGATACCTAGGACTTTAAACTGCCAATACCATTGGAACAGACATCAGACACCAATTTTCTTTTTCTTTTTGATTTATCTATTTATTGTTATATGTAAGCACACTGTAGTTGTCTTCAGACATATCAGAAGAGGACATCAGATCTCATTATGGATGGCTGTGAGCCACCATGTGGTTGCTGGGATTTGAACTCAGGACCTTCGGAAGAGCAGTCAGTGATCTTACCTGCTGAGCCATCTCTCCAGCCCGGACACCAATTTTCCATTGCTGTGTCTGTTACTCAGGAATTCATTCTTCCTACAGGAGTCTGTTTATCCCTCCAAATTTCTCTTACTTAAATTGCCAGTTCCTAATAACCAAGCTAGAGCGGAAAAGCCATGCATGATGGCGCACGTCCATCATCACGGCACTTCAGCTGAGGCAGGAAGGTCATCGTGAATCTGAGGCCAGCCTTGGTTACACAGTGAGCTGCAGACTGGGTCTAAGCTACAGAGCGAGACTCAGTGTGAAACTAATACACAAACAAGCACCCAGCCTGGCAACCGTGTGCTGGGATGCAGGACGCTGTGCCCACTCCTTACTTTAGGGGAAGGCAGAGAAGTGTAGGCAGGGTACTTGCTGTTTCTTACAATTCTGCCTCTAACCAAGACTCTGGGCCTGGGAATTCAGGAAGAGCTGTCTCATAATCACCTTCCCAACACAACAACAAATGTCTGCTGGAGAGGAAGAGCGTGGGATGATAAGAGGTTAGAGAAATAAGCAGGGACCCAATAATTCATGTTTACGGAGAAAATAAGGAAATGGTTTTTACCTGGCGACCAGCATGATTGGATTTGTGGGGTTTTTTTAAAAGATGATTGCAGTGGCTGCTGCCAGGGACAGTGGGGAGAGAAAAGCAGAGAAAGAGACAAGTCGTGAGGCCATTGAAGTTCAAACTAGAGTTCATTGTACCTCGACTAATATGCCAGGAAGAGAGGACGGGAAAATTGCATGTGTCCCCGTAGAGATCGGTGAGTAGTGCTTGCTCGTGAGGAGAGGGTCATCTGTCATGCCTTCCCTCTTAATTCTCTCGCTCCCTTCCTCTGCTCCTCCCTCTCCCTCTTTTAAATCCGGACAGGGTTTCTCTGTGTAGCTCTGGCTGTCCTGGAACTCACTCTGTAGACCAGGCTGGCCTCGAAATCACAGAGATCCACCTGCCTCTGCCTCCCAAGTGCTGGTGTTCAAGGCGTGCGCCACCACTGCCCAACATTCCCTCTTCATTCTTATGCTTTGTCGTGTCTCTTTGTCTCTCTTTGCAAAGTATACTGTCTTGATTGCCGTAGCTTCAGAGTAAATGTCTTTCTGTGAGTGGGTGGAGCTGAGAGTGAAGTCCCGCCTGTGCACATCCTACCCAGGATGCTGCGGGGCTACAGTCTTATCTACTCGGCTTTTCTTCCTTCCTGTTGGCCACATTGGAGTTAACATGATCTTCAAAAACATCAAGCAGATCCCGTTTCTTCTCTCCTTAAAAACGTTAATGGCCACTGTGACTCTAAAAACAAAACCTGAGCGTCCACTCTAGCTAGCTTCAAGCACCTTCTTGACTGAGCCCTCCCCTTCTCCCCGATCACTCCGTGCCCCACGCTCCTCCCTAGTCATTGCCTTCAGCAATTAGGGCCTATTTATTCATGCTATAGTCTATGTTTCCTTTAAAAGTTTCCTTTTGGCTGGGTAGTGGTGGGGGAGGACGCTTTTTTTTTTTTTTTTTTTTTTTTTTTTGGTTTTTTCGAGACAGGGTTTCCCTGTGTAGCCTTAGCTGTCCTGGAACTCACTCTGTAGACCAGGCTGGCCTCGAACTCAGGAATCCACCTGCCTCTGCCTCCCAAGTGCTGGGATTAAAGGCGTGCGCCACCACTGCCCGGCCATGGTGGTGGACGCTTTTAATCCTAGAATTTGGGAGGCAGAAGCAGGAGGATTTCTGAGTTCGAGGCCAGCCTGATCTTCAGAGTTCCAGGACAGCCAGAGCTACACAGAGAAACCTTGTCTCGAAAAACAAAAACAAAAACAAAAACAAAAACAAAAAACGACACGGTTGGGCACCTGTGTGCATGTGGAGGTCAGAGGACACAGGGTTCTGGGCCTGAAACTCAGGCTATAGATAACAAGTGCCTCTACCCATTGTGCCATCTCATTAGTTCTCTTTATTTTTTATTTATTTATTTATTTATTTTCCGAGACAGGGTTTCTCTTTGTATTGTTCCGGCTGTCCTGGAACTCACTCTGTAGACCAGGCTGGCCTCGAACTCTGATTTCCACCTGCCTCTGCCTCCCAAGTGCTGGGATTAAAGGTGTGCACCACAAACGCCTGGCCAGTTCTCATGTTATTTATTTATTTATTTACTTACTTACTTACTTACTTATTTACTTATTTTTGAGAAGGGAGTCTCTCAAACTCCTAGCTTCAAGTATTCCTCCACCTCAGCTGCTTGGGTCCTGGGACTAGAGATATTTGTCATTTCTTCCTTCCTTCCTTCCTTCCTTCCTTCCTTCCTTCCCCCCCCCCTCTCTCTCTCTCTCTCTCTCTCTCTCTCTCTCTTTCTTTCTTTCTTTTTCTTTCTGTATAGCCCTGGCTGTCCTGGAACTCACTCTGTAGATCAGGCTGGCCTCGAACTCACAGAGATTCTGCCTGCCTCTGCCTCCCAAGTGCTGGGATTAAAGGCGTGCGCCACCACCGCTGTCACTTCTTTCTTTCTCCTCTCTTTCTTTCTTTCTTTCTTTCTTTCTTTCTTTCTTTCTTTTTTTGGTTTTTGTTTTGTTTTGTTTTGTTTTGTTTTGTTTTGTTTTTTGAGACAGGGTCTCTCTGTATAGCCCTGGCTGTCCTGGAACTCACTCTGTAGACCAGGCTGGCCTCGAACTCACGGAGATCTACCTGCCTCTGCCTCCCAAATGCTGGGATTAAAGGCGTGCGCCACCACCGCCCGGCTTGTCATTTCTTTCTTTCTTTGTTTATTCATTTTTGAGTCAGTGTTTCCTGTAGCCCAAAGGAAACATGCATGTAGTAAAGAAGACTTAAACTTCTAAGTTTAAGGCCATCCTGGGGCTCTTGCAGAGGCTCTGGGTTTAATTCCAAATGTGATGTGATGACAGTTCACAACCACCTATAACTACAGTTCCAGGGGAATTTGACACTTTGTAACATCCTTGTACATGGGTACACATACATACACGCAGGCGAAACACTCATTCACATTAAATAAATAAATAAATCTTTAAGATTCCTTTTTTTTTTTTTGTTTTTGTTTTTGTTTTTTTCAAGGCAGGGTTTCTCTGTGCAGCCTTGGCTGTCCTGGAACTCACTCTGAAGACCAGGCTGGCCTCAACTCAGAAATCTGCCTGCCTCTGCCTCCCAAGTGCTGGGATTAAAGGCGTGCGCCACCACTGCCCGGCAGTCTTTAAAGATTCCTGATCCTCCCAATTTGAGCTTTCACGTGCTTAGATCATGGGTATGCAGTGTCACATCCAGCTTTATGTGGTGCTGAGGACCAAACCCAGGGCTTCACGCATGCCAGGCCAGTGTCAGTAGCTGCACTGCAGCCTTGGCCTTTGCAGGGCGCTGTGCATTCTGACTGTTAGGGTTCAGACCGTGACTCACTCAGAGAGGCAGTCCCTTAGCTCAGCGTTCCCAGCAGGGAAGGACTGTATCTCCCAGAGTTCTGCCAATACTAGAAACTTTTTTTGTCATGATGAAAACGATTGTAGGTTACTGGCAGACCAAAATCCAGGGATGTTACTAAATGTTCAACAGGACATCTTTGTGCAAGAAAGCTGCCAGGCAGTGGTGGCGCATGCCTTTAATCCCAGCACTTGGAAGGCAGAGGCAGGCAGATTTCTGAGTTCAAGGCCAGCCTGGTCTACAGATTGAGTTCCAGGACAGCCAGGGCTACACAGAGAAACCCTGTCTCGGAAAAAAAAAAAAAAAAGAAAAGAAAAGAAAAGAAAAAAAGAAAGAAAGAACTAGCCAGGAAGCTAGCAAGATGGTTCACGAGTAAAGGTACTTGCCACCAGACCTCATGGCTTATAACTGTAAAGACTACTTTCCTTATCAAAGTTTTATTTTAAAAATAAATGTAGTCGGGCAGTGGTGGCGCACGCCTTTAATCCCAGCATTTGGGAGGCAGAGGCAGGCAGATTTCTGAGTTCCAGGCCAGCCTGGGCTACACAGAGAAATCCTGACTTGAAAAACCAAAAAAAAAAAAAAAAAAGAAAAAAAAAAAAAGAAAAAGAAAAAGAAAAAGAAAGAAAAGAAAATTAATGTAAATCAAATTCTCAACAAAGTATTTATTTATTTATTTATTTATTTATTATTTATTTTTTATTTTATTTTTTTCCCCGAGACAGGGTTTCTCTGTGTAGCTCCGGCTGTCCTGGAACTCTCTTGGTAGACCAGGCTGGCTTCGAACTCAGAAATCCACCTGCCTCTGCCTCTGCCTCCCAAGTGCTGGGATTAAAGGCGTGTGCCACCACCCAGCAAAGTTTTTTTTTTTTAAAGAATTATTTATTATATGTAAGTACACTGTAGCTGTCTTCAGACACCAGAAGAGGGTCAAATCTTACAGATGGTTGTGAGCCACCATGTGAGTGCTGGGATTTGAACTCATGACCATTGAAAGAGCAGTCGGTGCTCTTACCAGCTAAGCCATCTCTCCAGCCCCTATATTTATTTTTAATCATTACTTAAACTGATACTTTTGGAGCAACAACTATTTACCCATCAATGAACTAGATGCTGGGAATATAATGAGGAACAAGAATTGATTCTTGCTGGGCAGTGGTGGCCCACGCCTTTAATCCCAGCACTTGGGAGGCAGAGGCAGGCAGATTTTTTTGAGTTCAAGAACAGCCTGGTCTACAGTGAGTTCCAGGATAGCCAGGACTACACAGAGAAACCCTGTCTCAAAAAACCAAAAAAAACCAAAAAAAACCAAAAAAAAAAAAAAAAAAAAAAAGTGATTCTTGAGGGCCAATGAGATGGCTAAGAGGGCAGAGGAGCTTGTCACCAAGACTACTGATCCGTGTTTGATCCCCAGAGTAGTGAATGATTCCGCAGAGTTGTCCTTTGTCCTTTGTTCTACACACACACACACACACACACACACACATCATGGAATGGAATTGTGAGCATTTGTACATTGGCACACACACAGAGTAGATAGATGATAGATAGATAGATGGATGGATAGATAGATAGATAGATAGATAGATAGATAGATAAAATATTTTAAAAGGAGGAGGAGGAGGAGAATGAAAGCTGTCTCTCGATCTCAAAGTGCTTCCAGGTCAAGGTTTGGTTGGGAAGGTACAGAGCCATTTCTACTTTAGAGAGCTGTAGGAAATGAGGGAGAATACAGGATCTGTGCTTCATCAGTTCTGGGGGAAGGATGAGAAGGAAAGATGCAGGTAAACAACTACAGGTGCCAGAAAAGAAAAAAGCCAAGAATGAGATCTCTGCCAGTGATGGAAATCGAGAAGTCCGCTGGAAGAGGGTTTGACTGGGACCTGCAGAGAGCTAGGTGAGGACTAGGTAAGGTGCAGGGAGGACTTGGAGACCAGGGGAGAGGGCATTTGAGACAGAGAGAATGGCAGGAGCCAAGCACAGAGCGTGTGTGCCAGGAACACGCAGACTTGCTTGGCTAAGGCACAACAGCCCAGTGAGAGCCTAGACTGGGTCCAAAGTGGGTCAGTTGAATAAGAATACCCATGACCCAAATTGTGCCCATATTTCCTATAATTTACAGTAGCGCTCCCAGGTGCACCCGGGGAAGAAGTTTTGAGAAATCTGGTGACTTAGTGAATTGTTAGCAGGCCAGTATTGCTTTGAGCACCAGGACTGGCTTACTATACCTCTCAGAAACTCAATATGACAACACCCAAGAAAGGACAGAGATCCCCAAATACAACAGAACATGTCCTTTCTCATTCCATAAACAATATATTGCTAAATTTTATTTTCAGGGGAAAAAATATCTCAGAAATGAGTTCTTTCCTTTTGCTCCCAGGTATGGAAGAAATGAGTGGACGCCAAAAGAGAGGGGGAGGGGACAAGGGAGAGGGGTAGTGAACCGGGAGACTGCTCCCTTTGTCTGAGGAACAAAGCTATGCAAAACGCCAGTTGCCATAGCAGTTGGTCACTGCCTTCTCCACTGTCCCTCCTTTAAAAGAAGTCTTGTCCTACACAGACATCATCTTTGGCGTTGATCTTGAAGAAGAGGGACTGTTCCTTTTCACCTCTTTCCCTTTCCTTTTTCTTCCATCCAAAGCCAGCTGCACATCTGGGAACACCGTGGTGACAGCAATCCCAGAGGCCGGACCTTAGGATCAAAGGAGCAGCTTCGAGCTTGCTCTGGGTTTAAATGCTCAGTGTCTGCCTCCTGCGGCATGCTGGCACTTATTTAAGTGAGGAGGATCGAGGTTGAGGGAGGTGTAAGTGGCTTAACAATAACATGCACGTGGTTTTGCAGGTTACAAACAGTGTAATCAAAATTCTCTGAAAATAGAGCCAGGCGGTGGTGGCGCACGCCTTTAATCCCAGCATTTAAGAGGCAGAGGCAGGCGAATTTCTGAGTTCGAGGCCAGCCTGGTGAGTGAGTTCCAGGAGAGCCAGGGCTACACAGAGAAACCCTGTCTCAAAAAAAAAACAAAAAACAAAAAAAAACAAAAAAAATAATCTGAAACTCAGGGAGAGACGTTGTCCTATCAGGACTAGCATTAGACTCTCCAGTTCCGCCGGGCGTGGTGGCGCACGCCTATAATCCCAGCACTTGGGAGGCAGAGGCAGGCGGATTTCTGAGTTCGAGGCCAGCCTGGTCTACAGAGTGAGTTCCAGGACAGCCAGGACCACACAGAGAAACCCTGTCTCCAAAAAACCAAAAAAAAAAAAAAAAAACAAAAAACAGACTCTCCAGTTCCACTTCTTCCTCCCAACATCCTAAGAGGGGACACAGCTCAGTGTTCACTGAGCATGTACTTTATACCAGTCGCTATTCAGACTGTATTTCCAGCTAAGCAGTCACAGCCAAAATTGAAAAGTTGGACACAGGGTCCATTAACTGAACACAGGACGTGTGCCAGAGCACTGTGCTGAGAACGTGACAAGCATTTCCTATGGCAAGTCTCTCTTTTTTTAAAAATGATTCATTTATTTGTTTATTTTATGTGTATGAGTACACTGTAGCTGTGTATATTCAATGTGATTGTGAGCCATCATGTGGTTGCTGGGAATTTGCATTCAGAACCTCTGCTCACTCTGGACAACCCCACTTGCTCTGGACTAAAGATTTATTTATTATTATATCTAAGTGCATTATAGCTGTCTTCAGAAGAGGGTGTCAGATCTCATTACAGATGTTTGTGAGCCACCATGTGGTTGCTGGGATTTGAACTCAGGACCTTTGGAAGAGCAGTCAGTTCTCTTAACTGCTGAGCCATCTCTCCAGCTCAAGTGCCTCTGTTTTACTGGGGATACATGGGTTGATCAAAGCTACAGCCCCAGGAGCAGGACTCAAGGCAAGGCTTTTGTACTCCATAGCTCATGAGCTTCAGTGCTCCAAATATGAAGATGGAAGACTGGTTCAAGGTGTCACGGCCAGCAGTCAGAGGCTGGCATCTCAGTAGAGGTCTGTCTAATACAAGAACTGAAATGCTGACATTTTGTAATAATAAAAGTAAAGGAAGACAATTTGGGTTTTTTGTTTTGTTTTGTTTTGTTTGTTTTCCTTTTTGTTTTTTTCTAGTCAGGCTTCTCTCTGTGGTTCTATCTGTTTGGGGACTTGCTCTGTAGACCAGGCTGGCCTTGAATTTTCTGTAACCCTCCAGCCTCTGATTCCATACCCTCTCCTGAGATCACAGGTATATGCTACCATGCCCTGCCTTTATAAACTCCTACAGCCAATAGCTGGGCAGAAGAGAGATAGGTGGGATCTAGCACACACAACGTTCTGAATTCAATCTGGAGCAACACCCCTTCTCTCCCCAAAATAAGCTTTAGCTTGAGCTACTATAACTAAACACCTTAGACTGGGTAATTAATTATATTTATTTATTTACTTGCTTATATATTTATCTCTTGATTGATTGATTGATTGATTGATTGATGATTGGGTTTTTGAGAGAGGGTTTCTCTGTGTAGCCCTGGCTATCCTAGCTATCATTCTGTAGACTAGACTACCTCGAGCTCAGAGATCCATCTGTCTCTTCCTCCCGAGTGCTGGGATTAAAGGTGTTCACCTTTTTTGTTTGTTTGTTTGTTTGTTTGTTTTGTTTTTGTTTTTCGAGACAGGGTTTCTCTGTGTAGTCCTGGCTGTCCTGGAACTCACGCTGTAGACCAGGCTGGCCTCGAACTCAGAAATCCGCCTGCCTCTGCCTCCCAAGTGCTGGGATTACAGGCGTGTGCCACCACGCCCTGCAGTAGCTGTCTTTAGACACACTAGAAGAGGGCATCAGATCTCTTTACAGATGGTTGTAAGTCACCATGTGGTTGCTGGGATTTGAACTCAGGACCTTCGGGAGAGCAGTCAGTGCTCTTAACCGCTGAGCCATCTCATCAGTCCCCAGATAGAAATCCTTAATTACTCTAGAGCCATCAATACAAAAAATTCTAGGGATTTCATGATGTTAAGTTGCAATGTAGTTAGAGTGGACAATAAAGCCACCAAGCTATCCAAGGCCAGGTGATGACCTCATCTCTACAAGTCACACTCACTATGCATCATTTAGGAATTCCAAATTTGTTTTCTAGAGCCCATGTGAAACTGCTTACAATCGTCTGTACCACTGGATCAGAGGATCCACTGTCTTCTTCTGGCTTCTTTAATCACCCAAACACACATGGCATACACTCACAGTGACACATACATTAAAAAAAAATTATAAATATTTTAAAATGTTTTTAAAAGAAAATTAAGGGGGAAAGGGTTTATTTTAGAGAACACTCCATCAAGGCAGGGGAATCCTGAAAACAGGAACTTGGTCAAGTAGTGCACGGAGTCAAGAAGCAGAGATTGACAGTGCTGGCCAGTCAGCCACTTTCCCATTGATATGCAAAATAGGCACCGCACCTTGGGATGGTGCTACTCGCTTTAAGGGTTCATCTTCCCATCTCAGTAACCCAGTCAAGACAATCCCTCATATGCACAGCCAGGGGCCAATTTAATGGACAGAATAATCCCTCATTCAGTATGTCTGAGCACTTGTCTCCCAGGTAATTCTGGACCCTGTCAAATTGATAATTAGTATTAACCATCACACATAAGCTGGAAGTGTTATTGCCTGTCTATAGTGCTTGTACTCCTGTGGTAAGATGGGAGGCAGAGACAGGGGAATCCCTGGAAACTAACAGGCCAGCCATCCTGGGGTACATAGCTTCAAACAAGAAACCCCATCTCAAACGAGGTTGAAGGACCAACACCTAAGGTTATCCACTGACCTCTGTGAGTGTGCTGTGCTGTAGTGTAGTGTACTATGGTGTGTTGTGGTGTGCTGTAGCGTGCTGTGGTGTGGTAGGCTGTGTTGTGCTGTGTTGTGCTGTGCTGTGCTGTGCTGTGGTATGCTGTGTTGTGCTGTGCTGTGCTGTGGTATGCTGTGTTGTGGTGTGCTGTAGCATGCTGTGGTGTGGTATGCTGTGTTGTGTTGTGGTGTGCTGTGCTATGCTGTGCTGTGCTGTGGTATGCTGTGCTGTGTTGTGCTGTGCTGACACCTGTTTGTGCCTTCACTCAAACACATACACAAGATTATAAAACTATAATATTGCTTACTATAAAGCAGAAATCCACAAGTCTGTAAAAATAAATCAATAAGCAAATGGAAAGTCGAAAAGGACATGTTTAAGCCGGGCGGTGGTGGCGCACGCCTTTAATCCCAGCACTTGGGAGGCAGAGGCAGGCGGATTTCTGAGTTCGAGGCCAGCCTGGTCTACTGAGTGAGTTCCAGGACAGCCGGAGCTACACAGAGAAACCCTGTCTCGAAAAAACCAAAAAAAAAAAAAAAAAAAAAAAAAAAAAAAAAGAAAAGGACATGTTTAATTATCTGTGTGAGTGTTTTATTTGTATGTTTATGGCACCAAAGGTATACCTGCAGAGGCCAGAGGACATCGGATCACCTGAAAGCCAAATGATGGATGCTCTGTGAGCCGCCGTGAGTGTGTGTGCTCTTAACCACTGAGCCAAGTCTCAAGACCCAGGTTTTTGCTTGTTTTGTTGCTGTTTTGTTTTTTGTTTTTATAGTGCTTGAGGTAAACTTATGGCTTCACCCAGCCTAAACTAGTACTCCAGTACCCAGTCACATCTCGAGCTCGAGGAAAAAAACTTCTTTACAGTAAAATATGAATGAGTAAAAATGCAGATAGAATTCCAAGATTAGAAAATCACCATTTGGAAACCATTATAGAAGTAGTTACATTGGCCAAGAAACATCACTAAGACCAGAAGCTGAAAACTGGATAAAGAACAGGCTATTTTCATAGTCTCAAAATAGCTCCCCACAAAATGCTTAATAATTATAAACTGGAAGAGGGTTAGTTTCAAAGTGGAGAAGTCTGGCAGAAAGTTAGCATCACTAGCTAATGGCACCAACTGACACCGAGCATTATCTGATAAGATGGGGTAAGAAAAACCCATAGTAACTCTTCAGAACTGCATTTTCTGTATTTATTTCCTTATTTATAAAGAAATATTCAGCCGGGCGTTGGTGGCGCACGCCTTTACTCCCAGCACTTGGGAGGCAGAGGCAGGCGGATTTCTGAGTTCGAGGCCAGCCTGGTCTACAGAGTGAGTTCCAGGACAGCCAGAGCTACACAGAGAAACCCTGTCTCGAAAAACCAAAACAAAACAAAACAAAAAAAAAAAAAAAAAAGAAAGAAAGAAATATTCATAAATAAAGAAATCTGCAATTTCTTTATTTATAAATAAATAAGATTTATTTATATGTAAGTACACTGTAGCTGTCTTTAGACACACCAGAAGAGGGCGTCAGATCTCATTATGGATGGTTGTAAGCCACCATGTGGTTGCTGGAATTTGAACTCAGGACTTTTGGAAGAGCAGCCAGTGCTCTTAACCGCTGAGCCATCTCTCCAGCCTCCGGATTTTGAGAGCCATATTGTGGTGGTTATGTAGGATACCCATGTCGGAGGCATGGAGGCATTACACTCTAACCTACTTGTGGATAGTGGGGCACAGTGTTGTCAATCTCCTGCATCTGGTTCAGACTGGGAGACATTTGTAGCATATTTACAAGAAAGTGGAAAAACAAAAAAAGCCGGGCAGTGGTGGCGCAGGCCTTTAATCCCAGCACTTGGGAGGCAGAGGCAGGCGGATTTCTGAGTTCGAGGCCAGCCTGGTCTACAGAGTGAGTTCCAGGACAGCCAGGGCTATACAGAGAAACCCTATCTCGAAAAAAAAAACAAATAATAATAATAATAATAATAATAATAATAATAATAAATAAATAAAAATTAAAAAGTGGTAAATAACGGGTGACAGATTATGAATATTGTTAGTAATCAACGTTTATCATCTATGTAAGTACTAATGCTCAGGCAGTGTATTTTCTGATCCTGGCCTGTGAGCATGGCACTATCAAAACAATCACTAATAAACAACACAGTAGAAACCCTGTCAACTACTTACCTCTTTTCCCTCCTCCCATTCTTTCTTACTATCAGAATCCCAGTGTTATTGAGATGTGGCTCCCCCAAGGTGCTTCCTCTGTCTGCGAGATGAAATTTGTTGCTCCAGGCCAGTCATGGTTCTGGCAGGAGCATTTTCTGTGATTCTGGTTCAAGACACCTGAATGCAAGTTTGCTGGGGTAAGGTGGAATTTGGAGAAAGGTTATCCCTGCTATAATATGACATCCACAGATAAAATGACTCTTCTTCTGTTAGGGGTGATGGTTGACCAAGCCATCTCAGCCAGCCAAACTGGGTCTCAAGGGAGGGAGGGAACATTGAAAAGAAAAAGACAGTTAGACAACATTATAACATGACTACAGCCAGTGCTGAGGCTGAAACAAGTCTACTTTTTTTGTTTGTTTGTTTGTTTTTCGAGACAGGGTTTTTCTGTGTAGTCCTGGCTGTCCTGGAACTCACTCTGTAGACCAGGCTGACCTCGAACTCAGAAATCCGCCTGCCTCTGCCTCCCAAGTGCTGGGATTACAGGTGTGCGCCACCATGCCCGGCTGCGGGTCTACTTTTATATCATTCTAGGTACAAGAATATAGTCAGTCCTAAGGCATAAAGCAAAGTAGTTAAGGAACAAACAAAGTGTAAACAAAGGTTACTGTTTTCATATTCAAAGTCTTTTTTTGTTTTTTGTTTTTTGTTTTTTGGTTTTTTCGAGACAGGGTTTCTCTGTGTAGCCCTGGCTGTCCTGGAACTCACTCTGTAGACCAGGCTGGCCTCGTACTCAGAAATCCGCCTGCCTCTGCCTCCCAAGTGCTGGGACTACAGGCGTGCGCCACCACGCCCGGCCATATTCAAAGTCTTAACAAGACCCATCAAGATACAAAGAACACTTTTCTCAGCTGTATTAGTCTAGAAGCTACTTCCTAGTCCCAGACCAGCCAGGCGGTGGTGGCGCACGCCTGTAATCCCAGCACTTGGGAGGCAGAGGCAGGTGGATTTCTGAGTTCGAGGCCAGCCTGGTCTACAGAGTGAGTTCCAGGACAGCCAGAGCTACACAGAGAAACCCTGTCTCGAAAAGCCAAAAAAGAAAAAGAAAAAGAAAAAAAAACAAAACAAAATCTAGTCCTTGACCAATGTCAAATTCTTGACAAATTCCTAGAAGGCGGCCCCGAAAGATCTCCACAGATGGTGTCTACTTGTGATATTCCTAGGCTGCCACAGCCTGACTTACAGGAGATGGCCAGAGGGTAAATGCCAACGTCAGAGAATAGAAAGATAGACGAGGGGGGGAGGAGGGATGAAGCTTGTTCCTGGCAATCTCATTGGCTGCTCATCTGCCAACCCAGGAACCTCCCGGCCTCCCACCTGCAGGTAATGCTCATTACTGTATTTGCACTTTCCCCTAATGCCTGGATATACTTGGCCTTTTGCACTTGCTCACTGTTACACGCATCTGCTCAGCAGTGTGTCTAGCATTGGTGGTGGGGATGGGCGTGGGAGATTAGGGCTGTGGGGATGAGGGTGAGACTCAGCCTGGATACAGTCTCCTTTAATTCTAGGTATCTGGGTGCCATGTAGTTCAATGCAGAAGTATTATTTAAGCAAAAGCCATGAAGATCTAGACACTTCCCAACAAAATCCTCAGGCTGAGCTATTGGATTTCCCTTGAGAAAGCTTCAAATAGACCATTTCTTTGCAAATAACAGTTTACTTTCACAAAAATAGATGACCTAGCTCATGATCATAATTAGCCTTTTGGAACTGAAGGACAAGCGAGTGGCTCTCGTTTCTTCCCTTTCCGGTGCTGTGGGCTTCTCGCTGCTCCTCAGAATGTACATTTTACTCGTAGGTATGCCGTGCTTTGTTAATGTTCACATTACAGACTTGCTATGTAACATCATTAAAAGGGCAAGTGTTTTGTAGATGAAATAGAATGATTTGGTTTTGTGTGTGTGTGTGTATGAGAGAGAGAGAGAGAGAGAGAGAGAGAGAGAGAGAGAGAGAGAGACATGGTTTCGCTGTGTAGCCCTGGCTGTCCTGATACTCTCTCTGTAAATCAGGTTGACCTCAAACTCATGGATGCTAGGACTAAATGTGAGACACTACTGCTTGGCAGAATGAAGTCTTACAAAAGGTTTAAGAAGGAAATCATTCTCCTCTCTCTGAGTGTGTATGTATGTGTGTGAGTATATAGGGTCTTGCACATGCTAGACAGTGCTCTATTATTAAGCTAACATCCTCAGCCTCTTTCTCTAATTTTATTTATTTATTTATTTGTTTATTTATTTTCAAGACAGGGTCTCATATTTCAGGGCTCAGACAGACCTTGAACTCCTGATCTTTCTGCTTCCGTTTCTGAAGTGATGGGGTTACAGGTGCTCGCCATCACTCTGGGCACCTTTTCCCTAATTTTTGCCTGTTGGAGTTCCAGTTTCCATCCTTTAACCACAGAGAGAGGAAGGGGGGAGAGAGAGAGATCATTGTGATGGTTATACTAAGTTGTCGGCTTAACCAGGTCTAGAATTAACCAAAGTGGCTAAGTACACTTGTGAGGGAAGCAGGGATGTCACTGTCTTTTTTTTTTTCTTTGAATTTTGATCTCATTTTCTCTCTCTTTCTTTCTCTCTTCCTGTGTGTATTGATTATTAAAGATTTATTTATTTATTTATTTATTTTTATTTAATTTATTTATTTATTTATTTATTTATTTATTTTTGGTTTTTCGAGACAGGGTTTCTCTGTATAGTCCTGGCTGTCCTGGAACTCACTCTGTAGACCAGGCTGGCCTCGAACTCAGAAATCCGCCTGCCTCTGCCTCCCAAGTGCTGGGATTACAGGCGTGCGCCACCACGCCCGGCAGATTTTTTTTTTTTTTAATGTTTGTGAGTACACTATCTCATCAGCCACACCAGAAGAGGGCATCAGATCCCATTACAGATGGTTGTGAGCCACCATGTGGTTGCTGGGAATTGAACTCAGGACCTCTGGAAGAGCAGACAGTGCTCTTAACCACTCAGCCATCTCTCCAACCCCAGGGATCTTTTTTCCCCCCTTTTTTCGAGACAGGGTTTCTCTGTGTAACCCTGGCTGTCCTGGAACTCACTCTGTAGACCAGGCTGGCCTTAAACTCAGAAATCTGCCTGCCTCTGCCTCCCAATTGCTGGGATTAAAGGTATGTGCCACCACTGCTCAGCTAGGGATGTTTTCCTTAATTAAATCATTTGAAATGGGAAACCCCACTTTAATTTATTTTTTATTTTATAGGAGCCCACAGTTGAAAGACTGAACTTTTTTTTTTTTTTTTTTTTTTTAGATTTATTTTATTTATGTGAGTACACTGTTGTTGTCTTAAGACTCACCAGAAGAGGGCATTCATTGGATCCCATTACAGATGGTTGTGAGCCACCATTTGGTTACTGGGAATTGAACTCAGGTCCTCTGGTAGAGCAATCAGTGCTCTTAACCGCTGAGCCATCTCTCCAGTCCTCAAGACTGAACTTTTTCTTTGTTTGTTTATTTGGTTTTTTGAGACAGGGTTTCTCTGTGTAGCCCTGGCTGTCCTGGAACTCACTCTGTAGACCAGGCTGACCTTGAACTCAGAGATACACCTGCCTCTGCCTCCCAAGTGCTGGGATTAAAGGCATGCACCACCAAGGCCCAGCAGGACTGAACTTTTTTTTAATGATTTATTTTTATTTTATATGCATTGGTGTTTTATCTCCATGCATGTCTGGGTGAGGATGTTGGATCCTGTAGAACTGGAGTTACAGATGGTTGTGAGCCACCATGTGGTTGCTGGGAATCGAATCCAGGTCCTCTGGAAGAGCAGCCAGTGCTCTGAACTGCTGACCCATCTCCCTGGCCCCAGGGAAGACCCACTTCTTAAAACGTTTTTATTGGCTCCTTATAAACTTCACACCATGTGCCTGATCCCATTCATTTCCCCTCCCCTCGAACCCATCCTCCACCTTTGCAACCTCCTCCCCAACAGAGAAAAGAAATACCTTGTGGAAGCTGCAGTATGTCATAGTGCTTCCCATATTATACATACCCTTCTGTCCACACCTCTTCGCTTGCAAATATTCATTGCAATGATTCATTGGTCTGGTATGAGGCCTCTGGCTTCTGCTACTCTATCAACACTGGAACCTGATCGGAACTCCTCTCAGACGTCCTGTTGTTGCCCTGTGTCATGGAGAGCCTGTAGTACTGAATCTGTAGGGCTGACCCCTTCATGTACTCCAGTGGGTCATTGATGAGGTAGATGTTAGGGTGGAGGCCAACTCAAGGTCCTGGGTCTGGGTCTGGGAGGCATCTGAGCTAGTCAACCTGCTCTCCTGCTCTCCTGCCCTCCTGGCTGGTTCACCAGAAACCCTGCAACTAGGAACCGGCTCTAGCCTGCTGCCAACCGAGTTGCAAGGCCCATTCTCCCAAGTACCATGTCAGCTGGTGAGGTACATGGCTAGTTCTCCTGCTCTCATGACCCCAGGGGACAGCTTTCCTGTGCCATAGGTGGCAAGGGATGAGGGAGAGGAGGTGTTATCCACCACCGCACAACAGACAAGGACGCAGGGCTAGCTCTCCTACACCCTCAGCACTGGCTCACCTCCTGGGTGTGGCTCACCCCCACACCAACTCTATTGTATTGCCCAAGAGAAGTGCAGGGCCTAGTCTCCCAAGTACTGCAGTAGGTGAGGGGTAGGGACACTCTCCTGCCTGCTGTAGATGGCAAGGGTTGAGGGTCAGGGAGGGCACCTCTCTCTCATGCACACTGCTGCATGGCAGACAATTGGCAGGGCCAGCCATCCCTTACTCACACCCTTAGGGCCAGCTCACTTGCAACCCCCAGATCCAGGACCAGCCCTGCTGTGCTGCCCACTGGAGGTGCAACGCACGCTCTCCCGAGGGCTGCAGCAGGTGAGGGGCAGGGACAGCTCTCTGGCTCTTATGACCCC
This sequence comes from Apodemus agrarius, assembly GCA_964023405.1. Classification (NCBI taxonomy): domain Eukaryota; kingdom Metazoa; phylum Chordata; class Mammalia; order Rodentia; family Muridae; genus Apodemus; species Apodemus agrarius. The sequence continues at coordinate 63,614,982 of OZ030015.1, forward strand.
CAGGGCCAGGTCTCCCACCATGCCCAGGGGAGAGGGGGAGCCAGTTTGCACAACCCTCAGACATCAGCATGGCATGTCTGCCTGGCCTTTGGAAGTAACAGATCCCTGCTGCTGCAGCACCACTGACCCAGATATGGCCCCTGGTGGCAGCATAGGCCAGGGCCCTACCATGGTCCCAGGTGGCATCACCACCTTCTGTCATCAGACTGTCGCTCTCTTTTTTGTGTTCACATCCTTCTGTTTCTCTTTCTCTTTCATTCCTCCACCACTTACTTGTTCCTCTTAGTGGCACCCGGGGTCTCTGCATGTCTGGGGTTGTCTTAGGAGTGCTATCAGGAGTGCTATGCTGCTCATGCATTGTGGCACTGGGCAGGGGTCATCTCAGGCATGGTCTGCACCCCCAGGCCTGTGCAGCACCAGACTGGTGGTCATTTCAGTCTAGCTCCCTGTCTGGGCCCCAAAGCAAGGTTCACTCCCACCCAGGCACTTTTCTTCTAATCTCCAGCTTACTCCTCACCCTGGGAACCCATCTGGGCCTGTGCAGCGCCAGACTGGTGGTCATGTCAGGCTTTCTTTTTTTTAGGGAATGTTAGGCTATTCCGTAAATATTCACAGGTCAGAACACTGGACAGAGACATAACCTCTCTCCTCTTCGCCACCAACTAATGCACACGTGACACAGCAGGCACACCAGCAACTCCTTTAGGGGCAGGAAGACCCACTTTTAATTTGTATCTTTAGAGGTAGGAAGATCTACCTTAAATCTGGGCCACACCTTCTGGTGGCAACCCAAATACACAAAATGGAAGAAGGAAGCTTGTTCTCTTTGCCTGTTTGCTCTCCTTCTCACTGGCAAGTCCATTCCTACTTCTTTGGGATTCTGACATATACTGAAGATCAGCTGAGACATCCAGCCTCAGAGACTGAACAATTACTGCATTCTTAGACCTTCTGTTGGTAGACAACCATTGTTGGACTAGCTGGACCACAGCCTGAAAACCAATCCAACAATCCAATAAATCCTATATATATATATATACACACATATATATATATATATGTATATATATATATATACATATATATATATATATATATTCACACACACACACACACACACACACACATTCAGACTTGTAAGTTCTGTCCCCCTAGAGGACGTGACCTCATAGCCTTCTTCAACACCTGCAGTTATATGCCTGTTTGTCTTCTCCACCAGCCTTTCCTCTCTATGAAGACAAAGCCCTCATCTATTTGTTCTCTACTGTCAACCCAGTGCCTAAGCACTGCTGCATGTACAACAGGGTGTGAAATACTGATGGCAGGAGTAAATGAATGAGCGAAATGTTGCTGATCACTCACTATTCCAGGAAAGAATAGCTTGGGGTAGAAATAGTTGTTACCAGCTGTAATATTCTGACGGGTGGTGTCGCGTTTATTTTAGTTATTCACTTTTTCCTTGGGGGATTGAAGTCAGTGCCTTGTACACATTTTGCCACCAAGCCGTACCCTGGTTTCTCACACAGGCTTTCAGCATCCCCTACCCTGCTTAGTATCTCCTTCTTCCTCAGGGGGTGTCTGTTCAATGCCTCCCATCTCGTGGTACCCAATTAGAAGATTAATTTTAAGAGGACACATATGTACTAAGACTGAATTTACAGGGTTTTAGGTTTTGAAGTTCTTACTGAAATAGAATTCATTTCATACTATTCTGGAGTAACTCCAAGCATTCACTATTCAATGTGAATAATTCAATATTATTCTGGAGGAACTCCAAGGCATTCACTATTCAAAGGAAAAATACATTTGTTTTGTTTAGCTAAAACTGGACTATATGAGACACTGCTGCTTTTGTAGATAGTTTTGTGCACTTTGGCCATTCAAGAAGGAGCATGGCTTTGGGATACTTATGTTCTTTCCAGTTTTGCGGCAAACCTCGTATTACACATTTTATGGAATGACTTGTTTTCTGACAGTCTTTTTATGTAGCCCACTCACTGTCCCCCGTCCCATCCTCCCAAGTGCTCAGATTTCAGACCTGCACCACAATACTTTATCTAGTTGTAAAAGTAAGCATGTTTGCTGTAGAAATTACAGAGGATATAGGAAAGATGAAGGAGATACAAGAAGGTATAAAGAGGGCTGGAGAGATGGCTCAGCAGTTAAGAGGACCGACTGCTCTTCCAGAGGTTCTGAGTTCAATTCCCAGCAACTACATGGTGGCTCACAACTCTCTGTAAGGGGGTCTGATGCCCTCTTATGGTGTGTCTGATGAGAGCAATGGTGTACTCATATAAATAAAAAAATTACTAAGCCGGGCGGTGGTGGCGCACGCCTTTAATCCCAGCACTTGGGAGGCAGAGGCAGGCGGATTTCTGAGTTCGAGGCCAGCCTGGTCTACAAAGTGAGTTCCAGGACAGCCCGAACTACACAGAGAAACCCTGTCTCGAAAAAAAAAAAAAACCAAAAAAAAAAAAAAATACTAAATCTTTTTTTTTAAAAAAGGAAGGTATAAAGAAAACACACATACAAAAACTTAAAATTCCACCACCCAGAGTTAGACATTCCTGCAAACTTGGACTTCTGTTGTTATTTCTGTTCTATCTTTTTGAGGCAAGGTCACATTTTGTAACCCAGGGTGGTTTCCAACTGCCAGTTAGAGTCCTCCTGCCTCTCCCAGACAAGGGCTGGCCTTACAGGCTGGCTCTACTTCTCAGGCTCATTCCTGACACTCTGATTTCATTTCTCTCACCTTGTTTCTGTATGTGTGCAGTAGGAACATGCTTTATAAGTTACATGTACACATATGTGCAGTTAGTAACCATATATTATGGTAGGCAACTTAATTTATTCTTATCTCCCCATCACACCTCGTGTAATTCTATGGATACAGTTGTGTAAGATGAGATCATCATTTTCCCTTGACAACTGAGTAGACTGAGGCTGAGTATAATGTATTTGCCTAAAGCTGTATAATTGGTGAATATTAGATGTAGCTCCCTCATGTAGAGGAGTTATTGTATATAACACAAGGAAAGAGGAAAAATATTACAGTATTGTGTTATATGGGTATATATCTCTAAATTTATATGTGTGTGTTTATTTTATTTATTTATTTATTTATTTATTTATTTATATGAGTACACTGTCGTTGTCTTCAGACACACTAGAAGAGGGCATCAGACCCCATTACAGATGGTTGTGAGCCATCATGTGGTTGCTGGAAATTGAACTCAGGACCTTTGGAATAGCAGTCAGTGCTCTTAACTACTGAGCCATCTCTCCAGCCCCTTATTTACTAATTTTAATGTACATTTGGTGTTTGGCCTACATGTATGCCTGTGTGAGGGTGTTGGATCCTTTGTATCTGGAGTTACAGACAGTTGTGAGCTGCCATATGGATGCTGTGAATTGAATCAGGCTGGCCTCAAACTCCTAAAAGATCCACCTGCCTCTGCCTTCCCAGTGCTGGCATTAAAGGCATGCATCACATCCATTTTATTTTTGGAGGGGGAGGTGGTCTCATGTAGCCCAGTCTAGTCCTGAACTTGTTATCCTCCTTTGCCTCTCAAATGTTTGTTTACTGGTTTTCATAGAGTTGCAGAAGAATTCTGTGGTCAGTTGGTGGAATTCCATTCCTTGGAGAGAATCCAATCTTTCTTTTTTTCCCTCTTTCCTTGTTTATATTTTTGAAGGTGCTTTTCTTTATCTGTGACATATTTTTAAGATTGTTTCTTGGGTAACTCTGAATGTTGATTTACTTTTATTCACTGATCAGTAGACATAAGTCTTAGGAGCGGTATTGATTATTGCTACTATGCGAATGCTGTGTCCTGATATGCCCATTCCATTCGTCCAATAGCTACCATTGAGCAATGGCTCTGAGTCAGGTACTAGGTTGGGTACTGGAGTTACATCATTGGGAAATAAAAATGCTTACTTTTTTTTCCCTGATGATATGTTCTTAATCTGTTCTTCACATCACCCATATGTGTATTCTGATTTTTCAAAGGAACCTTATTCGTATGAACTGTAGCACCTGTTGATGCCCCAAGATTTTTCTCCATTTGTTCATCTTAACTTTAAGAGACAGATCTGCATAAATACTAAAATAGAAATTACATTGGGTCTGCTTGGGGGAAGGGATTGTTGCATACCTTTAATCCCAACACTGGGAAGGCAGAGGTAGGCAAGCAGATCTCAAGGAAAGCCTGGTCTAAAGAGTGAGTTCCAGCCGGTTAATCTCAGCACTTGGGAGGCAGAGGCAGATGGATCTCTGAGTTCAAGGCTAGCCTGGTCTACAGAGTGAGTTCCAGGACAGTCAAGGCTACACAGAGAAATGCTGTGGGGGGGGGACAGAAGAGAGAGAGAGAGAGAGAGAGAGAGAGAGAGAGAGAGAGAGAGAGATCGGTCCAGGACAACCAGGACTACAGGACTACACAGAAACTCTGTCTGGAAAAATAAAAACAAAACAAAACCAAAATTGTGGTGGGCCAATTGGATGCTGGGATTGGAGAGCAGAATCTTCCCCCCCACGCCCCCTGCCCTCAGCCAGCCTTCTCTCCTGACTAAAAGGTTGTTTGTATGATTCTATCAAGATGACAATAGTTTTTCAAAGAATAAAATCATGGACCCTGCATTTGCATGTGTACACATGTGCACATACAAGAATGAGGTCAGAGGAAGACATGCGGGTGGCAGACCTTCCCTCTCACCTGTGTCTCTCGGGGATTGAACCCTGGCTGTCTCAGGTTTGGCACAAGCATCCTTACCCGCCAGCTGAGCCATCTTGCTGGCCCAAGATGCCGAAAGATGTTCTAGAAGTGGAATCTTGACCCAATCCCTCCTTCCAAGTGGGCTCGCCTACATTCTAACTAGCAGAAATTCCTCAAAGTTTCGGGCATATGAGAGGTTTCCCCCTCTATTTTTAGTCCTTTGATCATTTCGATGAGAATTTAGGAGTGAGTCAGTTTAGAAGCTTGTCCCACAAAGACTTCTTATTTTAAAAACTACATAGTAACATTTTTTCTATGTTAAGGTTAGAAAAAAGTGTTCTAGACTCATAATTATATGTAGTTTTACATTTTTTCATGAAAGGTCTCAATTCCCTTGGGAAGCTACATGCCGTAATGAGAGTGCGGAGAGGTCAGTGTGATGTGATGTGTAATTTTACTGTGGCTTGAAACAAACCACTTGAACTTTATGTCCTAGAATCTCAGATCTTCTTATGTCATTGCGTGGCAGAGAAATGTGTGTGTGTGTAGGACACACACACACACACACACACACACACACACACACACAATGGAAGCTCTCTGAACTGCTAAAATACACACTAAAGAAAGCTGAGGTCTCTTGGTTATTGTCTGAATGCTACTGGAGCTTTGTGTACATACAACCTGGCTCATAAAGTGTCTTCTGGAGAAATAGCAAGTGAAGGCTGGTGCCGGGAAGCTGGTGCCGGGAAGCTGGTGCCGGGAAGCTGGTACGCCAAGAGCCTCTGAAGTACAGCTGGCAACTCTAGCTTTGGCCCCTGTTGTATTGTGTAAGGCTCCGCAGCGGTGAATGGAGTCCCGCTATCCCATTAGGCCAAGTTACTATGCCAGGTTTATCTGATTAATCTGCCTCCCCTATTCATGGAAATAAAGGCCTCTGGGTAGGTTAATGATGGTGTCGTAAACAGCTTTTGTGCTTCTGGCCAGCACAGGCAGCAGATGTTGTCTATTTTTGTACGATGATTTGCAGTGTGCAAAAAGAAACATCCGTATGGGTATCTCAGAATTTTAAAGGAAACATCTTATTTCCCAGGAAAAACTTTCTAGGCTCAACCTATTCACTCTTTCTGTATGGTACAATTCAATTTATTTTTTAAAAAGAATGGAGAAAAGTCCTGAGTGAATGTGTATTGTTTGACAAAGACACAACCATGTCGAGGACCAGTGAATGCCTTAGCCCTCCGAGAGCTTTCAGGTCTGCCCTGGTTGAGACTCAGAAGGATGGCAAACCCGTTTCAGGTCTGAGTCCAGATGCTGATGTGTGAGAAGAACTCATTGGCCATAGCTTTCTTCCCATCCTACAGTGGCCTGGAGACTGCCTCCCTGTAGGGACTGTTCCTGCTGAGATTACCCACACTGCCTTCTCATTCATCTGTGTGTAATAACCCCATCTCCTTTCTTATCAGAATGTAATAACCTTGTCTCCTTATCCACCTGTATGCACTAATGCCACCTCCTATTCAACTGTATATAATAAACTTACTGAGCTTCCTGGGGGGCTGAAGCCTCTCCAACCCCAGCTGTCCTGTGTCTGTGTGTCTGCCATTTCTTTATTACCTTGCCACCACAGTTAGGTCAATCCCCAAAGTTGTGCAAGAACCCAGCTTTTTTGTTTTGTTTTGTTTTGTTTTTTGAGACAGGGTTTTTCTGTGTACTCTTAGCAGCCCTGGAACTCACTCTGTAGACCAGGCTGGCCTCGAACTCAGAAATCTGCCTGCCTCTGCCTCCCAAGTGCTGGGATTACAGGCGTGTGCCACCACGCCGGCTCCAATATTTTTTTTTAAAGTATTTATTACTTATGTGTAGAGTTTATACCAGACATGCATGGAAGTTTTTGCAGAAGCCAGAAGAATGCTTCTGCCAGGCGTGAGGATACACACTTTCAATCCCAACTCTCGGGAAGCAGAGGCAGATGGATCTCTGTTAGTTCATTGACAGCCCGATCTATGTAGTGAGTTCCAGAACTGCCAGGGCTATGTAGAGAGACCTTGTTTTAGAAAGTGAAGAGGTTGGAGACTGGGAAGTGGCTCAACAGTTAAGAAGGAGCACTGGCTGCTCTTCCTAACAGTCCAGGTTCAGTCCCTACCACCCACATGGCAGCTCACAACTGTCTGGAGCTCCAGTTCCAGGAGATCTGACACTTACTTTCATACCATACTTTTATGTGCATTATTAATTAAATAAATTAAATTAAACAACAAACAAACAAAAACCAAAAAAGTGTGTCAAATGTTCTAAAACAAACTAGAGTTAAAGACAGCTGTAAGCAAGAGCTCTTTCTTAGCCGGTGCTCTGCTCTTCTTTCGTGTTTGATGCTTACGTATTTGTGTGTGTGAGCAGGAGGGGCTTGTGTGCCAGAACAGGTGCACAGAGGCCCACGAGCAAGCAGTGGGAGTCGCTTCTCTCCATCTACCATGGTGGCTACAGGAACTGAACTTGGGCGTGGCAACAAGTGTTCTGATTTTCTGAGACATCTCGTGGGCCCAATAAACAATATTTTAAAAGAAAATGAATCAGGCTTTGTGGTATATGCCTGTAATCTTAGCATTTGGGAGACAGAGTCAGGATTGGGAGTTCAAGGCTAACTTCATCTATAGAGAAAGTTAAAGGCCAGAAATGAAAAAACAAAAACAAAAAGAATGAAATCAGCACATAATTGTCTTCTCAAAATAAATTAAAAATAAAATGTCATTTTGTTGTATATCAAATCTTTAAGATAAAATGAATTTATATGTAGATTTACTCAACCTTAGCTGTCAGCTGGACTGGGTGGCACAAGCCTTCCATCCTACTACGAGGGACGCAGAAGCAGGTGGATCTCTGCAAGTTCAAGACTAGGCTGGTCTATATAGTGAGTTCCAGGACATTTTGGACTACATAGAGAAACCATATCAAAACAAAGACTTAGTTCTCAATATATATATTTATTATGTTGGCATCAATAATTAGATTCATCCTGAAATTGGACTAAAGATTTGCCTGACGCCGGGCTTGGTGGCACACGCCTTTAATCCCAGCACTTGGGAGGCAGAGGCAGGTGGATTTCTGAGTTCGAGGCCAGCCTGGTCTACAGAGTGAGTTCCAGGACAGCCAGGGATATATAGAGAAACCCTGTCTCGGAGAAAAAAAAAAAAAAGAGAGAGAGAGAGATTTGCCTGAGAGTAAAACTTAAAATAAAACAGCTTAAATTAGCAATACAGAATATAGTCAGTGTGGTCAGAATGATTACAAAGCTATAAGGAAATAGTATAATCATAGAAACTACAGCTTGCTGGCTTTATTGCCTCTCCTCATTCTCAGAGTATTTCAAAAGTCATATGCTTGTCACTGTTAATTATTGATTGTGGCATAATAATTTACCTAATTATTTTATGGCCTTTAACAAAGTTAGTATTTTAATTACTTTGTGCAACATTGAAATTTATTATTTCCCCAGGATGTTAATTTGTTTCTCTCTGTGTCTCTGCATCTATGTGTTTCTGTGTCTGTGTCTGGGTATGTGAGTGTGAGTGCGTGCATGCGTGCGTGCGTGCGTGCGTGCGTGCGTGCGTGCGTGTGTGCGAGCGTGTGCGTGCGTGTGTGTGTGTGTGTGTGTGTGTGTGTGTGTAAGCACAAGTGTACCATGGTACACATGTAGGTGTCAGGACTTTATTAAATTGATACTATTGTAAAATTGATCCTGAGAACCTGAGGAAGTTCTCTCTCTCTAACATGTGGGTTCTGGGATTAAATTCAGAGTCAAGGACTTTCACCCACTGAGGCATCTCATAGGTTTCTAGCAGTGTTCTATAGTGTTCAATATATACAGCTTTTAACTCCTCAGTTAATTTTTTTTTTTTTGGTTTTTTGAGACAGGGTTTCTCTGTGTAGTCCTGGCTGTCCTGGAACTCACTCTGTAGACCAGGCTGGCCTCGAACTCAGAAATCCTCCTGCCTCTGCCTCCCAAGTGCTGGGATTACAGGTGTGCGCCACCATGCCCGGCTCTCAGTTAAAATTTTTAAAAATATTCATTAATTTATATTTATGTATATGAGTGTTTTGCATGTATGTATTATGTGTATATATCCACACATGCCTGATGCCCATGAACTTCTGAAGAAGATTTCAGGTCTCCTGGAAGCAAACCAGAGTAATCGGTGGTTGTGAGCTGCCATGTGGCACAGGAAACTGAGTCTGAGTTTCCTGAAAGAGCAGCAAGTGCTCTTAACCATTGAGCCCTCCAGCCCTCTTTGGTCAAATTTACTTCTACTTTGTTTGTTTGTTTGTTTGTGATTTTTCAAAACAGAGTTTCTCTGAGTAACAGTCCTGGTTGTCCTGGAATTCACTTTGTAGACCAGTCTGGCCTTAAACTCACAGAGATTGACCTGCCTCTGCCTCCTGAGTGCTGGGATTAAGGGTGTGTGGAATCATGCCTGGCTGTTTATTTATCTCCAGATTTGTCTCATGTTGATCACTCTGGCCTTGAACTTTCTTTAAAAGAAAAAAAAAACAAACAAACAAACAAACAAAAAAAAAAAAAAAACAAGCCGGGCATGGTGGCGCACGCCTGTAATCCCAGCACTTGGGAGGGAGAGACAGGCAGATTTCTGAGTTCCAGGCCAGCCTGGTCTACAGAGTGAGTTCCAGGACAGCCAGGGCTATACAGAGAAACCCTGTCTCGAAAAAACAAACACAACAACAACAAAAAAAAGATATATTTATTATGTATTATATGTAAAAACACTGTCACTGTCCTCAGACACACCAGAAGAGGGCATCTGATCCTATTACAGATGGTTGTGAGCCACCATGTGGTTGCTGGGAATTGAACTCAGGATCTCTGGAAGAGCAGTCAGTGCTCTTAACTGCTATGCCATCTCTCCAGACCTCAATAAAAATGATTTTTAAAACTTAAAAAACAATTTTTTGCACCTAACTTTTTTGGTTTTTCCGAGACAGGGTTTCTCTGTGTAGTCCTGGATGTCCTGGAACTCACTCTGTAGACCAGGCTGGCCTCGAACTCAGAAATCCGCCTGCCTCTGCCTCCCAAGTGTTGGGATTACAGGCGTGGGTCACCACGCCCGGCTTAAAAACAATTTTTAATGTACTTGTATATGGAAGGGAGAGGAGGGGAGGAGTCCAGGGCCACTTTTAGGAATTGGTTTTATTTTACCATGTGTGTTCTAGGAATTGTAGTCAGGTCGTCAGGCTTGGCCCAAGGTTCTGTTCCTAAGGTCCATATAGTGGCTCAAGATCATCAGAAACTCAAATCCAGGGGGTCCAATGCCCTCTTCTGTCTTCTGTGGAGAGTGTACACATATGTTGTACTTGCTAACATAAAATTAATATATCTAGTAAAATTTCAAAAAAAATTATTGTTTTGGGGTTTGAAGTATTTTGTTGGTTTTTGGTTTTTTTTTTTGGTTTTGGTTTTGGTTTTTTTTTTCCGAGACAGGGTTTCTCTGTATAGCCCTGGATGTCCTGGAACTCACTCTGTAGACCAGGCTGGCCTCGAACTCAGAAATCCACCTGCCTCTGCCTCCCAAGTGCTGGGATTAAAGGCATGCGCCACCACTGCCTGGCCCAATTGCCTCTGCCTCCCTAAAGGCATGTGCCACCACCTGACAATTTGGTTTTTTTGTTTTTTTAAGACAGTTACTCTGTGTAGCTCTGGCTGTCCTAGAACTTGCTCTACAGACCAGGCTGGCCTCAAACTCTAAGATACCTGCCAGCCTCTGCCTCCCCAAGTGCTCAGATTAAAGGTATGTGTCAATATATCCAACTCAAAAAATATTTTTAAAAAAGAAAGAAAATATAGGGCTAAGTAATGCTCCTGGATCTTCAGCATCTGGTGGCACTTTATTTCTTTCCTTTGCATGTGAATTCCTAAGGAAAAATTGTCCCCAGTTACCAGAACACTGGGCAGAAGCTCACTAGACACCAGGATTTGATGTTACTTAGGTAGCGTCTATCATGCTATGCCTTGTACCGTTATCCTGCCACAAGGATGGTCAGTTCTGTACACACGTACCCCTCCTCTCTGCTAATAATATACGTCATGTTTTTACAATTCAAAAGTTATGTACATTGAACTTGAAAGACCACATAGCAGTTAAGACCACTAGTAGCTCTTCCAGAGGATTCAGGGTTCAAATCCAAACACCCACATGGCAGTGTATGACTCTCCAATCCTAGAGGATCTGACATCTCCCTCTAACCTTCAGGGCCACCACATGCATAGGTGTATCAGTGTGTAGGCAAAACACCTCTATATGCTTAAAAAAATCTAAATAATTTAATTAGATGCATTTTTGTCTATGTGCAATCAATTAAACTTTTTTTTTTTCCAAGACAGGGTTTCTCTGTGTAGTCCTGGCTATCCTGGAACTCACTCTGTAGTTCAGGCTGGCCTTGAACTCAGAAATACGCCTGCCTCTGTCTCCCAAGTACTGGGATTAAAGGCATGCGCCATCATTGCCCGGCCAATTAAACTTTTTTTTAAAAGATCTATTTATTTATTATGTAAGTACACTGTAGCTGTCTTCAGATGCTCCAGAAGAGGGCATCAGATCTCATTATGGATGGTTGTGAGCCACCATGTGGGTGCTGGGATTTGAACTTTGGACCTTCAGGAGAGCAGTCAGTGCTCTCCTGAGCAGTCAGTGCTCAGTCCTCTGAGCCATCTCTCCATCCACCTCAATTAAACTTTTAAATAAAGTTATTAGACATTAGAAAAGTAAGTGAGTCATTTATCTGAGTTATACACAAGAGGAGAGGCCTTGAGGCCTTCATTTGCTGTGGCAGCATCTGTGGCTTACCTCAGAGGGTGTCTACTGCCATCCAAACACCTGCTCTGAGGCCACTGAGATGGCTTAGCTGGTAACATGCTGGCCTCTGGCCTTGTCAACCTAAATTCGATCTCTGGACCCACATGGTGGAGCTGACCCCCCAGAGTTATCCTCTGACCTCCAACATGAGCCATCACATGTGCCTACCCTCTCCCCACATAAATGTAATAAAATACAAATAAAAAAATAGTAAAAATGTTTTTCAAAGATGACCCAATGTGGTGATGGTGACACATGCTTTTAATCTCTGTGCTCTGGATGCAGAGGCAGGAGGATCTCTATGAGTTCAAGGCCAGTCTGGTCTGCAAATCGAATTCCAAGAGAACGAGGACTACACAGAGAAACCTTGTCTCAGAAACAAAAGCAAAAAATGTTTTAAAAATACATTCTTAGACTCTCTTTGCATACTGTACTACAAAGCACCTACATTCCAAATATAGTCATTTCATATGTGACTGGCGAATACACAAGTCATGAAGTTACTGATTTTTTTAATGAATTTATTGTCATATTTTTATTTTATGTGTATTGGCATTTTGCCTGCCTGTATGTCTGTGTGAGGGTGTTAGATTCCCTGGAACTGGAGTTACAGAGTATGAGCTGCCATGGGGGTGCTGGGAATTGAACCCTAGTCCTCTGTAAGAACAGTCAGGGCTCTTAACCACGGAGTCATCTCTCAGCCTCAAGTCCCTTATTAAATTGGCAAAACATACAGTGCTGGGATCACAAATATGTGCTGTCATACCTGCCAATGAATATAACCTAACTCAGTCTCAATCATTTGCTCTCACCAAGTCGTCCTGACTGACTGCCAAGGACCAGTCTTGGCGTAACGAGGGGCTCCTGAGGGAAGGGATGCTTGAGACATCAGAA
>OZ030015.1:64354956-64467456 GCA_964023405.1 Apodemus agrarius
CTCCCTACCCATGCTCACCCATCAGTGCAGGGGAACTGTGCTTCATGGGTAGGAGACAGAGAAGGACGTGGAGAAGCTAGAGGTGGACGCTACAGCAGTTAGGATTTCAAAAAAGCTATGAGGGAACTCATCGACTCTCCTCCTGAAGGGTTTAGAGCACAGAGAAGACCAAGTTCTGTCTGGGGTGGGAGCTACCCCGCGGAGGGGTAGGGCACAGGGCACAGATGAGCTGAGATGGTGTCCCGAGGGGAGGCATCTTCCCCATCTGGTCCTTTCCTGCCGAGCAGCTGTACCCTGCCACTGCACATACCCAGACATGTCCCCTGCACTTGTAAGTACAGAGCGAAGAGGCAAACACGCCCACTTATTACTCTAGCCTTAACCCAGCACGCTTCCTTGGGCACTGAAGGCAGGTGAGGGGGGCTTCACAGCAAATTCCAGGATTTTGCCTGGTAAGGTATGGGGCGCGGGTAGTCTCAGTAGCTAAAGAGGCTTCTGGTGGCTAGATTTCCCAATTCTACGTTGGGCTGGGGGTGGAGGGGTCTGTGAACTCTCTGCCTGTCTCAGGTCTGCTGGTCTCTCCTCTCTACTTCAGAGATCTTAAAGCAGAGAAACAGCTCTGGCGAACAGAGAGGTGTGTCTCCAGCTCAGCCCCGGCTCAGCTCCCGGCCGCAGCACCTGCTGCTGCCTGTCTGCCTCTGCACAAGGTGCACCATTCTCCTACTGCGCGTCAAGCCTCCCCATGGAATCTGAGCCATGCAGACCCCAGCCCGGGTATTCCAGAAAGACGGAACAAGTTGCCAGAGCTAGTACCCGACTTTCCACCCAGACAGCCACGCAGTCCTTGCCGGGGAATCTGCCTGTCTATCTTTAAACTCTAGCTGTCCATCTGGAGTCAGAATTGCTTCCCAGCCCAGGGTGGGTACCACCACACAGAGCCACCACACAGACCTACCACACAGAGCCACCATGCACAGCAAGACAGAGTCTTACGTTACAGCAAGAAGGATCAAAGTCGGAAGGCCTGGGCCAGGAAAGAGAGAGGAGTGTGGAGGAGGGGTCCCCTCGGCCTCCAGGTACTCACCCTGATCCTGAGACTCTCTGGAGACACCGAGAAGCACCCAGAGTCTCCTGGGGCCCATTAAAAAGCCATGCCCCCTCCCCTGTTGGCCTCCACGGCTGACTTGGGCCAGGTCTCCTCTTACCTGCTCAGTGAAGCAGGTCGGCGTGGGGGCCTGGGTCTGGGGGGCCAGGAGCTCTGATCGTCTGTCAGTCCGTCAGCCTGATTGTCCTGGGTCTGCGCTGACATCAGGTGAGGGGAGGCAGCTGCTGGGTGAGCCAATAATTATGATATCAGCTTCCCCTTGCCCCGAGGGGTTGCTGCCAAAAAACGGGGAGAAGAGAAAGGTGACTAAGAAGCTAGTTTGCTCCCTGGCTCTTGTTTGACAGGTACAGGCTCCTGTGCCCGCCCTGGCCACGCCCGGCCCCCCAGCCCTCCCCTCCTGTGCCAGCCTGGGCCCCCAGTCCCTGCCAGCGGGCATGGCCTGTGGCTTGCGGGGGAAGGGATGGCTCTGTGGCCCCCACCTGCACCCCAGAACAGAGATGTCAGCCCCCATGGGTGGGGCCCAGGCCTGTCGGGACATGCACCTGTGTGTCAGGAGAGCCCAGCCGCCACATGTGTGTTCATGGAGCTGGTAAGGGGATTCTGGGGAGCAGCTCATGGTTACAACACAGTCCTCTCAGGCATAGGGTGGACCAGCCATGACTGAGACCCCACCCCCACCCCGCCACCCCCACCCCGCCCCAAGAGCCCAGGGCTTTCTGGGAGATGTCCACAGGGTTGGCTCACCTCATGTCATATTATCTGACCTTATGTGTGGCAGTGTGTACCCCCAAATCTACGAGACTTCCCCGCAGGCCCTCACAGGGATTGTCATTGCATCTATGTCTTCTCTAATGGCTGGGCATCTTTGGTCCTGTCCCTGTACTCAGGCCTGTGTCTCCATGCTGTGTGTCGTTGAGTTTATAGCCACGAGTCTCTGCTCTGGGTCATCCTGCTCCACGTATGGGTGTGGGTGGAGATGGAGGCGGCTCAGTTCTGTGTCATCTTCCCCTCAGTCACTCTTCATGATCTACAGAATGAAAATATCTGAGTAGCGATTGGTTCCCGGCCCCTCAGGGTCCACAGTTGGGGTGCAGGGCCTGGCAGGTCTCAGAAGTAGCCGCCGTGAGTCTTACCAGAATAGGCCTGGGGTCTGGCCTTGCTCCTCCACAGACTTTGTCCCGTTGGTGTTTCATGTCCTCATCCTCTCCCTCCCCGCTGCCCTCCCCTCCTCTTGCCCTCCTCCACCTCTCTGCCTGCCTGTTCCTCTTCTTGAAGCTAAGGACTGTTATGATAAAACTCCTGTCTGGTGAGGCCTGGGACACAGCCTCTGGCCCAGGGTGCAGCAGACCCACTCTCCCCATTCACATTATCTCCCTCTAAAGGCACAGCAGGGTTCTGGCTGGAGGATGGGTCGCAGAACAAACATGGACTGGGCTGGGAACACTTGAAGACATCATGGGCCAGGGAGATGGCTCAGTGGGTAAGGCGGAGGCAGGAGGACCTGAGCTTGGGTCCCCGGCACCCATGTAAAGGCCAGGCCTGGCAGGACACACTCGTAACCTGGGGAAGATGGAGGAGTCCCCAGCAGCTGGTTTAACCAAAATGGCAAGTTCTAGGTTCAGTGAGATGCCCTTCTTCAAAAGTAAGGTGGAGATTGGATGAGGAAGATCAATAGCATTGACCTCTGCCCCCCCACACACACACAAATGCACAGATGAGTGTACCCATGAACAAGTGTGCACTCACGAGAGAGAGAGAGAGAGAGAGAGAGAGAGAGAGAGAGAGAGAGAGAGAGAGAGAGCACATTTGAAGATGTCTTGGTCTTTTTTTTTTTGTTTTTTTGTTTTTTTGTTTTTTCGAGACAGGGTTTCTCTGTGTAGTCCTGGCTGTCCTGGAACTCACTCTGTAGACCAGGCTGGCCTCGAACTCAGAAATCCGCCTGCCTCTGCCTCCCAAGTGCTGGGATTACAGGTGTGCGCCACCTCGCCCGGCTATCTTGGTCTTAAGACAGAATCCCACACTGTAGCCTAGAACTTTCTACAATCCTCCTGCCTCAGCTTCCTGAGCTGTGGAGTTACAGGCACATGCTCCACCACATCTGGCTCAATGGGTGTATCTGTCCACAGTGGTTAGCTGTGTGATCCTCTACTCTTGGCCTTGGTCCTCGTCTCAGGAAATCATCTATAGCGTTTTTTGGAAGGATTAAGAACGCTTATGTTCATGGTTCCCAGCACAACCCTTGGTGGGAACTGATGGTTGATAAACATGCATCTCCCTTCCCTGCACGGAGCTCTGGGTGGGGGTGGGGACAACGCAGGCACGGCTTGGGAAGAGGATTTGTTTTCTGGGGTTAGGCTGGAGAATCTGAGTCCTTTCACCTTTCCCTAGGGCCTTACCTTTAAGGAGAACTGCTTTAGGAAAAGCGCCATTACCTTATAGCTAATGCTGAATGGAGTTTTGTGGAGAAGCAGCATGACCAAGACTGTCTCGTGTGCTTGGGAACTGTTGCTCTGTCTGATGTATCCAGGGCTGATTGTCATTTCTAGGCTCACAAGTATTTCTGTATGGATACAGAGGCAGAAAGAACCAGGAAACAGACAAACAAACAAACAAACAAACAAACAAACAAGCCAGTAAAGGCCCTTGCAGCCAAGACCTCAATTCCTGGAGCCCGCACTGTGAGAGGAGCTGACGGGCTCCTGCACGTTGCCTTCTAACGCGTACACATATGTCGTGACACAAGGCTCCTTCCTTCCACCAAATAAGAAACTAAATATAATGAAATAGTTTTGTTTTAAGATGGGGGGGAAGCCAGGTGATGGTGGTATGCTTTTTGATCTCAGTACCCTGGAGGCAGAGGCAGGTGGATCTCTGTGAGGCCAGCATGGTACAGAGAGAGTTCCAGGACAGCCAGTCTCAGGGGAAAAATAAAGGAAAGAGTTTTGGACCTGGGACAAGAAACTGAGGTGCATAGTTTACATATCAAAGCAGGCCTGGCCTCCAGGTTCTCCCAGCATCCCTCAGTCCCTACCTGGATACCTGCCCCAACCCTGAACTCTCCAGCCCAGCGGCTGGGTGCCCTTCCCCTAGAGGCTCCTCCCTATATAACCCTGACATTTTGGTCTCCCTGCTCCTTCCTCTCTTCTCCTTCTCTCTTTACATGTGCACCCTTTCCTCTCTTTCTCTCCTCCCTCCCACCTCTGCCCATGGTGACTTCTCTGGCCTCAGTCCTTGGGGTCAGTGAACTCATCCAAAAGCAGCTTCTCAATAATCTTGCATTTAATATAATCTAGTCTGTCTTGAATTGGCTCATTTCACTGGCGACAGAGAAATCATTTATCAGGTATAAGTAAAAGAAGGAAGGATATAAATTTTGCAAATTATGCAGATGTTTAAGAAATGGAAGAAGCCGGGCCTTGGTAGCACACACCTTTAATCCCAGCACTTGGGAGGCAGAGGCAGGTGAATCTCTGAGTTCTAGGCCAGCCTGGTCTACAGAGTGAGTTCCAGGACAACCAGGGCTACACAGAGAAACCCTGTCTCGAAAAACAAAAACAAAAACAAAACAAAAAAAAATGGAAGAGAGCTGGGAAGTGGTGGTCTTTAATCCCAACACTCAGGAGTCAGAAGCAGGTAGATCTCTTGAGAGTTTGAGGCCAGCCTGGTCTACAGAGCAAGTTTCAGGGCAGCCAGGGCTACACAGAGAAACTCTGCCTTGAAAAACAAAAATAAAAACAAACAAAACAAAATACACACACACACACACACACACACACACACACACACACCCCAAAAAAAGAAAGAGAAAAAGAAATAAAAGGGAATGAGAGGAAAGCCTGCTAGTGAATTTCACTGGGTAAGTGAACAGCAGTTAGGTCAGTAAGAGTAAAAAAAAACTTCTATGTAACTGAAAACAAACAAGGAAACACTGGCCATGTGTGGAACTGCACACCTGTAACCCCAGTCTGGGCACTGGAGGATTGGATTCAAAGCCAGTTCTGGTGACATAGTCACACCTCGGATTAGGAAGTGAGAACAGACACAGAAGAACCACCCCTCCACAGTAATGACACTGCAGCTGCCCAGTGAGCTCACTAAGAAGCCACATCAGAACAACAGGCTTGTACTGGCCAACATAAAAATAAGGCCCATGGAAGTACAAAGATGTGTCCCATTACGGAACGAGAAAACTAAAAACACGATGTTGCACGGAAGTAGGTTCTTGTCCAGATAATCTCCAAACAGGATGTCTATCAAATTCAGACCTTAACGTCCTTGGCCCTTAGAACTTGACAGGTTGAGTCTGGAGTCCAGGGGAGGAGTGAGTCTATACAAACAGCTTGGAGCAGTGAACTCGCCTGGACAATCTTCGGAACTCCCGAAGAGGACTCACGGGAGAGACCAGGTGAGCTTTGGAGCCAGGCATGGTGATGCTGGTGGAGAATTCACGCACTCAGCGGGAGCTTCAGTTTGAGGCTATCCTGGGCTACACAGCAAGACTTTGACTCAAAAGTAAATAAAAACCTGGCCTGGTGAGATGGCTTGTGGGATAAATATGCTTGTTCTCTGAGTTTGATCCTCAGAACCCACAAAAAGTTAGATAGATAAAACTGACCCCATATAGTTGCCTTCTGACCACATGTGTGTCACGGCACACATCCCCCCAATAAACAAACAAACAAACAAACAAACAAATAAAATAAATTAAAATGACCCCCCCCCAAAAAAACTATCCCCAATAAAAAACTAAATGTGATTTTGACATCAAAATAAATAAGTGAATTCATGAATGGGAAAGAGTCCAGGATAAAGTTGAATTTTTTTTTTCCGTTTTTCGAGACAGGGTTTCTCTGTGTAGCCCTGGCTGTCCTGGAACTCACTCTGTAGACCAGGCTGGCCTCAAACTTAGAAATCCACCTGCCTCTGCCTCCCAAGTGCTGGGATTACAGGCGTGCGCCACCACGCCGGGCTTAAGTTGAATATTTTTGAGGGTTGAGCATTGATAGTAAGTTAACAGAGAAGCAAACACAAAAAGTACAACCAATGGATTTGAGATAATAGATGTGAAATCGATAAGAAAGTGAGGTCCTACTTCACGCTCTCTGTTAATAATGACAGGGTGTGCCGGGCGTGGTGGCGCATGCCTTTAATCCCAGCACTTGGGAGGCAGAGGCAGGCGGATTTTTGAGTTCGAGGCCAGCCTGGTCTACAGAGTGAGTTACAGGACAGCCAGGGCTACACAGAGAAACCCTGTCTCGAAAAACCAAAAAAAAAAAAAAAAAAAGACAGGGTGTAGAGGCGGGAAGGCATGAGCTCCTGAGTGCATGAGCTCCTGTCTCAAGAGCACAGAACTAAACAAAGACTGATGGAAGACAGTTGTGTGGCACACACCTGGAATCCTAGCACTTGGGAGGCTGAGGCAGGAGGATTACCATGAGTTCACGGCCAGACTGAATTACCTAGTGAGTTCCAGGCCTACAGAGTGAGATTCAAAGAAAATGAACAAAGAAATCGATTGCATACCTCCCAAACCCATAATAGCCGAAAAAATGGAAAACCACACAAAATGAATATAAAAATACAGAAAATATTTTATAAAAGTATGAAGTAGGCAAGACACTTTGAAGCATGCTGTCAAATCAGGAAGGCATGCAGGAATGTATTAGCAGGTTTTACTCAGTAAAAATTCAAAATTTATTTAGAACAAAATATAGTATAAACAAAGTTAAAACACAAAAGTTGCAGCTGGAAGGAACTGTTGCAATATGTATGGTGAAGGAGTGGTATCCATAATATATAAAGAGCTCCTCCAAATAAATTAAAGGCCATCCCTCAGAAAACAATAGACAACGATGACCAGAACACAAACGAAAGACTTTCAACTTCATTAAAAATTGAGAGAATGAGCTGGGCGTGGTGGCGCACACCTGTAATCCCAGCACTTGGGAGGCAGAGGCAGGCGGATTTCTGAGTTCGAGGCCAGCCTGGTCTACAGAGTGAGTTCCAGGACAGCCAGGGCTACATAGAGAAACCCTGTCTCGGAAAAAACAAAAAACAAAAAACAAAAAATAAAAGTTGAGAGAATGGAAGTTAATTCAACAGCCAGGGCCTCTGGGAAGACCCTGGTGGAATCCCAGGAGACTGTGGCTGAGCCCACGGTGAGAGTCTTTCTTTCTTTCAAGACTTTAAAAGTACACACACACACACACACACACACACACACACACACATTTTGTATCATATCTGTATCTATACATTTGTGTGTGTGAATGCCTGTGTGTGCCTTAGTGTCTATATTAAGGTCAGAGGACAGCTCGTGGGAAGCAGTTCTCTCCTTCCACTCTATGGGTCCCAGGTCAGACTCAAGTTTTCAGGCCTGGTAGCAAGATCATTAACCCGCTGAGCCATCTCTCTGGGCCCGATTCTGCTTCTTTCAGTTACTTTTTTGTTTAGTCTAAAGTCTTTGTTAAAGACAAGGTATCTGTATGCAGTCTGGTGTGCGCTGGGGCTCACTATATACTCCAGACTGCCTTCAAACCTGCCTGTCTCCACTGCCTGAGAGCTGGGATTTACAGGTGTGCATCACCACCCCTTCCAATATTCTTCTGTTGGATGTGCCACGCCCCTTCCTCTTGAGTGCGGTCTCTGTTCCCTCAGTCCTTCAGACGGCCCCTTCGTCATCAGGAGTTGGGAATCCAGGCAGAGCTTGGATCAAGAGACTGAACAAGATCTTCCTCCTGGTGACAGGCAGGACTGTTAACTCCTCTCACCACACCAGGCCCTCGGTGTACTCTCCTAGGTCCAGAAGCCCCATTCTAACACTCACCTGGATTCTAGCATCTACGGTGTTGACTCAGAAAGCACTCCTACCCCCCTGCAGACAGAGCTGTGCTGGCGCTGGTCCCGGTGGCCACAGCTACTGTTTGAACAGGCCTGGGAAGCTGAGGGGTTAGAACTGTGACCTGCTTGCCAAAGCTCTGCCCGGTGCTGGCCAGGTGTGGAAATCCCTGCAGCAGGGTCTGACAGGTTCCAGTCTAGAGAAAGACTATGGAGACTTAAGCAGGAGGAGCAGTTTCCATGCTTGGTGGCTCCGTGTCGTGGAGCAGGCGTGGGGCACCCTCGCCTTAAACCAGAATGCGCCATTTTCGGTCAAGTTGTACATGTGTGTGGGAGGGGTTGTGACCAGGTAGGGTGTGTGCTTGTGTTTGCGTGGGTGTGTTTTGAGTGTGTGAATGGAGGCCAGAGGTCAGCATATGATGTCTTCCTCACTCTTTCCTCCTCATTTCAGAGACAGTTTCTTACTGAATCTAAAGCTGACTTAACTGTAGGGACTGGCTGGGAAGACCCACCTGTGCCCAGGTTCAGGCTGCAAGATGCTGCATGTGGGCTTTTATGTGGATTCTGAGGTTCGAACCCGGGTCCTTATGTTTGTGTGATGAGCACTTTATTGACCTATGGACCCTGTACTGGCTGGTTTTATGTGTCAACTTGACACAAGCTGGAGTGATCACATAGAAAGGAGCCTCCCTTGAGGAAATGCCTTTATGAGATCCAGCAGTAAGGCATTTTCTCAATGAGTGATTAAGAAGGGAGGGCCCAGGCCATTGTGGGTGGTGCCATCCCTGGGCTGGAAGTCCTGGGTTCTATAAGAAAGCAAGCTGAGCAAGCCAGGGGAAGCAAGCCAGTAAGCAGCACCCTTCCATGGCCTCTGCATCAGCTCCTGCCTCTAAGTTCCTGCCCTGTGTGAGTTCCTGTCCTGACTTCCTTTGGTCTTGAATAGCAATGTGGAAGTATAAGCTGAATAAACCCTTTCCTCCCCAACCTGCTTCTTGGTCATGTTGTTTTGAGCAGGAATAGAAACCCCGACTAAGACAGTCTCCTACTCTCCCTCACTTTCATTTTAGATAGATGTTACTTTGTGGCCCTGGTTGGCTGGGTAACTATGTAGACCAAACCCTAAACCAGCCTTGAATTTGCCACAATTCCTCTCTCCAGGATTATAGGCACAGTTCACCATGCCTGCTATGTCTGTCCAACTCTGCTCCTGTAGGCTGGGCTCTGCTTTTCAAAGTGAGTTCCTAAGACTGAGCCTGACGTTGCAGTCTGCAGAGGGCTCCAGGGGCAGGGCTCTGGTAAAGCATGCTACTCTCAGGCCTCAGCATGCTACCCTCTACAGACCACCCTAGCATGAAATGCTAAGGGCCAGGCCTCACCAGAGGCTGGCTGCAGGGTTTCAGGGGGTTCTGGTCA
The DNA here is from genome assembly GCA_964023405.1 of Apodemus agrarius. Classification (NCBI taxonomy): domain Eukaryota; kingdom Metazoa; phylum Chordata; class Mammalia; order Rodentia; family Muridae; genus Apodemus; species Apodemus agrarius. The sequence continues at coordinate 64,364,312 of OZ030015.1, forward strand.
CAGGGTGGGCATGCCGGGGAGCGGTGACTCCTTGGCTGGGTGATAGAACAACTGGACCAGAGCCTCAGGGGAGCTGGCCAGGGAGGTCCGCCCCTGTTCTGGTTGGCTGACCCTTGGGAAGTGTAGGGAGTTTCCAAGCTTGGTGGGGAGGGTCTGCGGGGGAGGAGCGGGGCAGAGTCCTCAGGCCAAGGATGGGTGCTGAACTCAAGTCCTAATCCCTCCACACTGGGCTCAGAGGACGTGAGACTTGTCTCTAAGACCAGTGAGCTTTTCTGCTGCAGAATGCAAAGGTACCCTCTTCTTCCTCAGGCTTCCCCGAGGCTATGCCGGGGTTTAGAACTGCGATGTGTGGCTGGCCGGAGCTGTGTGTGAGCCTCTGCACACTCGTAAGGACTCGTGGGTCTGAGCATGATGTACAGGTGTCTGTGACCGTGGTGGCTCTCTGTGACTGTGGGTGTGAAGGGGCTGTGCGCACAGGAATGTGGGTGAGTGCTGTCCGGGGCTCTGAGAACAGCAGTCACTACACTTTAGGGGTCCCCCATCCTCAAGGGGCCACAGTCCTGCCGCCCCTTGTTCCTTTGCAACACATCTGTGTTTCAGGTAGAGGCTGGCTCCTTCTATACCTCCTGTTTACAGCCAGCTGAGGCTGCAGGCTACCCCTTTCGGCAGCTCTCTCCCTGGTCTACCAGCCCTCCCCTTCCTCAGAGACTGGGAGATAGAGACCCCCCTGGAGGTCTAATTGGAGGGGCAGACCTTGAACCCTGGGGTGCTTCAAGTAACAATGGGCTGACCTGGCCACGTTCCATCTACCTAATAAGCTCTTTTCTGTCTTGCAGGAGTCTCTGACAGGTTTCGGAGCTGCTACCTCTGTGGTCTGGCTGCTATGGCTGCCCATGTAGACTGTTGTAAGTTGGTGGGGGCGGGGGCAGGATGGGGTAGGGAGGGAGTAGAAAACAAGGACTTCCCCCACCCAGGGTCTCAGGGCACAGGAATGGGGAAACATCTAACCTGGGCTCAGAATTGTGGGCCTATTTGCTGAGACTAAAGTCAGGTTAGGCCAGAGAGGTCAAGACACTGCCTCACGGTCACAAAGCATGGCCCACAAGCCAACTTGGAAAGGGGATCTGAGGTCCTGCTGGTCTCCAGGGGAGAGGGGGACTTCTGTGCTTCTGGTACACTCATTGTTTTATATGGCATTCCCTGTACCAGGTCACATGAAGAAACTAGGGACCCGGGCTGGTGAGATGGCTCAGCGGTGAAGAGCACTGACTGCTCTAACAAAGGTCCTGAGTTCAAATCCCAGAAACCACATGGTGGCTCACAACCATCCATAATGAGATCTGATGCCCTCTTCTGGTGTGTTTGAAGACAGCTACAGTGTAGTTGCATATAACAATCAATAAATCTTTGGGCTGGAGGGATGGGGCCGAAGCGAGCTGAGTTCAATTCCCAGCAACCACATGAAGGCTCACAACCATCTGTACAGCTACAGTGTACTCATATACATAAAATAAATACATCAAAAAAAAAAAAAAGAAAAGAAAAGAAAAGAAAAGAAACTAGGGACCCAGGTCCATCTGACAGACGGTGGCGAAGTGTTCCCGTCTCTTGGTTTTCACAGCATTGGGGAGTTTGTGTCTGGAGTTCTTGAGTTCCAGCTACCAGGAGATACCCAGAACCTCTTGCTGCCCTGCCCCTGAAGGTAGCAGCGCTGGGCTGCATGACTGGCAGGGCGGTCCAGCATCCTTGGCTCTCAGGCCTGACCTACCTGCTGCAGGCGGGAGTGGTTAGGCTGCTGTTACGGCCCTGACCCAGGCTGGTGGGCCCTTCCCTCCAAGGCCAGCCAGGTCCCTGTGTTTTATGACCAGGTTAATGATGGTGGTGATGAGGCCAGTCAGGGCTGTCTGCAGCCTGGCCCTCCTCAAACCAGCTAGCTGAGGAGGGCAGTCCCGAACAGTCGCGGGGAGACAGCACCGGTATAGCCTGAGTATTAGGGCAGTTGCTGTCCATCCGCCCTAAGCACAAGGTCAGGGTCAGTAAGACGGCCAGCTACAGGACAGGCAGTGCGGCCTCAGTGTGCACCTGCCCGTCTGAGCAGGGGTAACAAGGTACAGAGCTGAATACCAGCTGGATTTGGCGGCACTAAAGAGGCTGAGGCAGGAGGATTATCATGAGCTCAAAGCCAGCTTAGTCTACCTAGTGAATTCCAGGCTGACCTCAGCTACATGCAGAAACCATGTCTCCAATACTCAAATAAACGAGCAGGCATTTGCTTGTGTGAAGCCTTCCTCAGTGCTGGGCTTCCACAGCAGAGAGCCTTCCTGCTGTTGCCCTCCTGGGAATCCACTGAATTAAGGGGGACGGTCCCTCGAGGCCCTGGGGGGGGGGGCTTTTGTGGTTTATGGCTGTGCTTCATGTGTAAGGAATGCTTGCGGGCTGGAGGGGGGCAGAGCCACTCATCCCCCCTGGATGCCTGGCATGTCCTGTCAGGATCCGTGTCCCCTGGAGACAACCGTGTTCTTCCCAGCTGTTCTCCCCTGGGATCCCCAGCTCTGTAAGGATGCTGCATGCGAGCTGGGAGACAAGAGAGCAGTATCTTCTGTCTTCATAGATAGCACCCCTTTTCATTCAAACGCAAAGCTGATATATTTCCCTCTCCCCTCTGCTGCAGAACAGAACTGGGTAAGACTCTAGGAAACTCTTCAAATGAATCATTCCCAGGTATACATGGCATTATCCACACTGAGAGAATTAGGACAGACACAGAGATGGACTTCCAGCCAAGGACAGGTGCTGATGTTCAAATGGATGGTGAAGTGGTGTCGCCAGGCCCCCTTTGCTAGATATACGAGTATCTGTGCTCTATGAGAGAATGGGGTGGGACGGGTGAGGAGGTAGATCGCTGTATATTGTCCGGCTCTGGACTCTGAAGGCCACGGCAGGCTTGAGCCTGTTCTCATGTGTCTAACCCTCATTTAGCCTCCTGCGGGCTGCCATTTTGGATGAGGGTCCATCTTTCTGAGCACCTGGCATGGGTCAGCCTGTCTCCTCTGATCTGGTGAGACCGGTTTTTCCAGCTGGAGGAAGGGTCGGTGAGGAATTGGCAGGGGCAGAGGGTTTTATGTAAATGTCCAGGGAGTGCTCTGGGAACGGGGAGGCCGGTTTTCCCAAAGGCACGCAGGGACTGGCAGCTCCCAATTAGCCGCTGGTGAAGTCACTGCAACTTCGCTGGGTGGCTGCGCCCACTCCAAACGGTCTGGCAGGGGTGTTCGACCTCTGCTTCCAGGCTCTGAACATCCGGACTCTACTGAAAAAGCCTTTAATGAACCTTGGAGTTCCTGCTCCCAGGCGCCTCCAGCCCAGAGTTTCAATAAATACAGTGCAAAGAGATCTGGAGGCCTAGCTGGGAGACAGAGGGCGGGCGCTGTTACCATGCATACAACTACTGAGGAGCCCTCGGGCCACACCACACGCAAGCGTCCACGCACACCACTTGGAGACACGAGCATCTTCCTCTTCACCGGAGAGAGAGCGTACACACGATCTAGGCAGACACACGAACACATGATTGCGCATGCGCCAGCCGAATCTGCACCACTGTCCCGGGACTTGGCGTTTGGGGCGCCCTCTCCTGGCCCTGAGGAGTGGCACGGGCGGGCTTTCCCGAGCAGAGCTAGGTTGTACCATAGTCTAGAGGCCTGGTACAGTGGAATTGGACGGGTTGAGAAGGCACTGGCTTGTGTTGGAGTGGGCCCAGGAAGGGAATGTGTCCAGCTTGAAGATGGGGATACTCCAGCTGTTGATGGCTAATGTGATAGCCAGCACTCCGATGATATTGAGCAGGAATCCCGCACGGGCCTGGGATGAGGCAAGCCAACGTGAATCAGATACACACTCCTCAATTGTCAGGGGTGCTCAGAACCCCTCCCAGCAGAAAAGCCCTCCTTGGGAAGTCCTGCCTTCAGTCTAACCCGCAGTGTTAGGCAATGTCTTTGTCTCTTATTTGACTGATCCTAACAGAGAAAAAGGGGGTTCCTTATATACGCTTGGGGTTCTGGGCCTTGTTTTCTCTTAGGTCATTTCATTAAATGGGGATGTTGCCCCCCCACCTTCCAAATGTCCCTCCCCTTATTTGTGATCTGGTACTGTAGAACAGAAAGATATCAGAGCTTCCTCCTCCCCCCCTTCCTGCCCCCACGCTCCCCACCCCCACACTCCCCGCCCCCACACGCCAGGGCCAGCTCTTCTCTGGGCACCTCAGCGACCCTCAGGCAGGTGCAGGGCCGAGACATTCCGACTTCCCTGCCACTCACCATATCAGACACTTTGAGGCCTCCAAAGGAGAAGACGATAGCGTTGGGTGGGGTGGCCACGGGAAGCATGAAAGCCAGGGAGGCAGCCAGGGTGCAGGGGAGCATGACATAGAGCGGGTGCAGGCAGATGGCCTGGGCCTGGGGGACAGTGGACACAGCTGACCCCAGCTCAGGCTCCGTGGGAAGGCTAGACCCCTCTCCTACCTCTCCCTTTTGGGGGCCCACCCCACCCCTTTTCTCCCTTGTTATGAACCCAGTCCCTGGTGACCTGGAGAGGGCCCCTTGACCTCTCAGAAGAGATGAATGCGCTGCCCTGCCCTGTGGGGTGCAGTGATGGGAGGGAGGGGCTCATAAAACTGATCTCAAAGGGGCTCGGGAGGCGTCATCAAAGACCGTGGGGACACGCCTGAGGAGGAAGGGGCTGGGGACGCTCCAGGGAGCAATTTTACCCCCATCCCTTCTGGAATGACCAGAACAGGGGATTGGGTGGGGAGGTGGGTGGGGCCTCCAGTCAGCCCCACTGGGATACTCAGAGAGTGATGTCACCTGAGGCAGGTGACTCAGGGGCCAGAAGGCCCTAGGACCTAAGAGTTCAACACCAGGAGAAGAAGGGGGACACTTAGGAGGTGCTCTTCATGGACAGGTCTAGACCAGCTATCCTGGTCAGGGGTCAGAGAGCAGACAGGAGGGCTGCCTGGAGGAGGTGGCAGTGTCAGCTCACCATGGAGGCCAGGATGGGCAGAAATAGCGTAGTGGTGGCCACGTTACTGGTGCACTCGGTGAAGATGGCAACCAATAGACAGAGGATGATCGCTGTGGCCGCCGGCGGTATGTGCTGCAGGGGGGTCAGTTTGTCTCCCAGCCATTCAGACAAACCTGATTTCTGAAGTCAGAAGGACACGACACAGATAAGAAAGAACTGTCTGGGGTCCTCAGGTTCTCAGCTGGACCTCCGGGAAACCCTGTTCCTGCCCACACCTCTGTGGCCTTTAAGTCCACATAGCTATGAAGGAAGTTGGTACCCGGCTAGAATCAGGGGAGCTCTCTGCTGCTCCTTAAGACCAGTGGGATGAGGGGGGGGGTCTGGTGGGCAACCTGGCTATCTGTGCGTATAACCACCTCACTTTCTTGACTTTCCTTGGAGACCCTGGATTGCCTGAGCTCTCTCCCTGCTGAGCATTAGGGCTTAAGGGGCCGTGCTCCTGACAGGGTGGGGGAGCAGGGCCGTGAAGAGGCTGGGAAGAAGCTATCGGGAAAATGAGCAAGTCCCGAGGTAGGAAGAGCTCTGGCCCTGCCCCCTGTCAAGCCAGGCTGTGGGACCTGCTGCTAATGCTGTCTATGCCCAGGCACTGTGTTCCTGTCTCCTCCACACCAAGCAAAGTGCCTGCCTCAGACTGTCGACACGCTAATCACAGACCCAGGAACCTCCTATATCAACCCTTGGCTCAGCTCTGCTAGGACCTGGAGGTCCTGGGCTACAGTATCGGGGAATTTCAGCTCTTTTTGGATGGAGAGTCAAGAGAAAGACGCTTCGGTCCCTGGAAGACTGTTATCTGGCGCCTCCTGGAGGCTTCCCCTGGAACTGCATTAAACTGATGCTAGCCTTGGTGCTCAGGCTCACTGCACTGGCTTCAGGAGTACGTGGGTGGGGTCGGGGTGGGGCTCATCGCTGAGAGAGGCCTACTCTCCTCTGGGCTTCAAGAACCCATCTCGGGAAAGGCGCCGTAGCCTAGTGTGGGACTATCCCAGGGTCTCCCTCAGACCGGCTCTCACCTCACTGCCTTTGGCCAGGGCAAAGCCCCCACCCAGCAAGATCAGGATATTCCAGGGCATCTTATCGTTCACTGTCTTCCAGGTGAGGATGGCAGGAGGAGCCTTCAGCTTCCCTGGTTTTTCTACTCCCCAAGCAGACAAGGATGGTCACCAAAAGTGAAGAGGCCTCCCCTCCCCTCCTTCCTAAGCGGGTTCCTATCAGGGCCTAAGGCAGGCGGAAGGGGGCCCTTAGTTTCCCATCTCTGTAGGATTCCAATTCTGTCCCTGAGTCCCTGTGACTTCAGCAGGTCACCCAAAGGACCTTTGCTGGCTCCTGCCAAATGTGGTTGAAGGCTATATACCTGCGGACGGGGGGTTGCCGGAGACCCTTCCCAGCCCCGGGGCAGGTGCTTACCTGGGTCCTGGGTTAGCCCTGGAATCTTGGAGGGCAGGATGAACATAAGCAGGCTGATAAAGATGGCCACTGTCCCATCTGACACCATGCTGCGGGAAGGGTGGGAGGGAAGGCTGAGTATGGGGACAGAGAAGGGTCCCTCCCATCAGCATGCCCCTGAGAGAGACACCTGTCTTTTCTCTAACTCCCTTCCCACCTTCTTCCTAACTTTTCCTGTTCTCCAGAGCAGATCCTCAGGCATTCCCCCCTCCTGCTCTGGAAGGTCTCACCTTTGCCCTTTGTCATTGGCGAAACCTGTGTCACCCCATCCTGGGAAGAAGCCCGGCTCTCTTGCGAACCAGAGCACCACCAGCAGGACAAACAGGACAGTGACAATCTTCTCTGCAAAGCTCATGGGGCCCAGTAGACTGTGCTGGGTCTTGATGACCTGGAAGGCGGCCTGCTTCCGTTCTTTTGCCCCTTCCCCAAAGCCAAAGTTCTTCCGGAAGCTGCAGGCAGAGGCAGGGACAGGGTATGAAGGATCCACACCGGGCATGGGTAAGTCCTAGTGTCCTGGCTCTAGAGAAGAGTCCAAGACCCAGGGCATCATGGCCTGGCTCCCCCACCCCAGACAGGTACTCGTCTAGCCCAGGCTGGCCCTGAATCCCAGGCAGCACCATCATGCTCAGGTTATGTGGGACCAGGGACCGAACCCAGGGTTTCATGCAGGCTGGGTAAGATCTTCACTAACTGACCTACATTTCTAAGCCTTTGTTTTGTTTTTAGTTTAAGCTGTTCTCCATCTTTTGATCCTCCTGCCTCACTCCTCTGAGCACTGGGGTTATAGACGTGTACCACCGTGCCTGTCTTGGGATTGTGGCTTTTCTTCAACAAGAAAGCTACATCTTCCTGTCGCCCCTCCTGTGACCCTTCCTCTGAAAGAGTCTCTTGTGCTGAGCCCTTCCTGCCCAGCCCTTCCTGCCCAGGGTGAGAAGGATGAGTGGTCCAGATGCCCGAGTGGCTTCAGGTCCTGATGCCGAGTCCTCTTTTTCATCCGTATTCCAGGAACTCCTACCCAGCCCTGGGGATCCCTACCAGCCTCAACTGTACCTTCATAGGCCTCGCCATTTAGAAAGCTTTGGCTGCCTCCTCCTGCTGATTCTTTAACATTGGCATTTGACTTTACATGTGGGTAAATCTTTTTTTTTTTTTGTTTTTGTTTTTGTTTTTTCGAGACAGGGTTTCTCTGTGTAGTCCTGGCTGTCCTGGAACTCACTCTGTAGACCAGGCTAGCCTCGAACTCAGAAATCCACCTGCCTCTGCCTCCCAAGTGCTGGGATTACAGGCGTGCGCCACCAACGCCCGGCTACATGTGGGTAAATCTCTCTCGCTGGTCTGTGGGTTTCTCAGGGCAAAGAGCATGTCTCACCCATCCGTGACTCCTCACAGTACCAACAGTGTGCTGACTTCATCAGCTACTACTTCCTTGCCCTGTAGCAGCTTCTAACCCTAACCCAGCCTCTTTGTACCTTCCCGAGTGACTTGTTCAAAGTACAGCTTAACAACTTGCCGAGGCTCTCCTCCGTCTAGAAAGGACGCATGGATAACCACGACTCGACCCAGGACCACTCAACCACCATTCTGATCTATGTGCCCAGGAACCATCACTAACAGATTACAGACTCCAGTCCAAATGAGCTTGGAGGGCATATGGCTACTTTACTCCATTTTAGATTTGTAAGGCAGAGTCTTGCTATGTAACCTAGGCTGGCCTTGAACCTCGTGATCCTCCTGCCTCAGCTCCCCAGGTATAGAGATGACAGGTATGTACCGCCACACCCGGCTACATAGATCTCCAAACTGTAATGAGGAGTAATTCAGGGCTGAACCTCCCCTCCTCATCCTGGCCTCAAGGACAAGGGTCCAACTCTGTGTGACTCACAAAGTTCCCTGTGACTGTTCCCCAACAGCGTCTGTGCTATAGCTCTCGAAAAGCAGGCTTCCCAGACACACCTAGGTCTTTCTGGACTCTATGCTTTATGCCTGTCCCTGGCTGGCTATCAGTTCTGTGAGACTGATATCATGTCCAGGAATGTTCTGGAATGGCCACTCCCGTGGTTGCCGCTCTCACAGCTCCCACCATATCGTTACCCACCAGACGGAGAACGGCCAGGATGAGGATTTTCCTAACGTCTAGGAGTCTCAGTGGCTAGGGCATGCACAGGCCAACAGAACAATCACCTCAAATGCTTCTCTAACAAACTGTGTTCCTGGAGGAATCCCCAACTGCTCATCCAAGGACCACGGAGCACTATGGGAAGGTGCCTGGCTGGGGTCTTCAGGGCTGGAGAGATGGTTTAGTCGGTAAGATGCTTGCCGTGCGAGCATGGAGGTCTGAGTTCAGTCCCAGCACGCATATAAACATGGCTCTAAGGATGCAGAGACCGAAGAATCCCTAGGCTTCACTGGCTCCCCAGAGTAACCCAGATGACCTCTGGCACATATGCAGCAGATGTACAGCTCTGTCTTCATGTGGGTCCTCTAACGATCGGAGCAGGGGCTGTCTCTAAAGCTGTTACCTGTCGTCTATAGACTATTTTCCTCAACTGTAACTGGGCTGCCTTGTCTGCCTCAGTGGAAGAGGATGCACATAGCCCTGCAGAGACTTGAGGTACCAGGGTCAGGGTATACCCAGGGGACCTCCACCCACTCAGAGGAGAACAGGAGGGGGGATGGGGAAGGGACTTGTGAGGAGGGGATGGGGAAAGGGGTGATCAGGATGTAAAGTGAATAAAAAAATAATAATAAAATAAGGGGAAAATGATTGAGGAAAACAGCTAATGTCAGCCTCTGGCCTTCACACACACTCAACACACAGATACTCACACACTCACATACACACACAGTCACATGTACACTCACATACTCACACACACATTCAACATACACACACACACTCCACACACAATACTCTCACACTCACACACACACACACACTCCACAAACACACATATACACACACTCACACACACACATACTCATACTCCACACACACTCACACACACACACATACCACTCACACACATACTCTCAGACTCATGCACACTCAACATACACATACATGCTCTCACACACACATACTACACACACACACACTCACTCATACACACACATACTCTCACACATTCCACACAGGCACACTCATAGGCACACATACACACACTCACACACATACTCTCAGACTCACACTGTCACACTCACATACTCTACAGGCATACTCTAACATACTCACACACTCACTCATCCACACACATACTCTCACACATCCATACAGACATCCACATATTCCGTACACACTCATCCACACATCCACACACACTCACACACATACTCTCAGACTCATACACTACACACACACACACACACACACACACACACACACACACACACCACGAGGCATGATTTTCCATCCCAGAATTCACTATTCCCTCAGATTCATCTTGCCTGTCTGCTAACAGGGCACCATCCTGCACCCAGTAATTTTCTCATGTGGGAGCCAAGCATCTAAAGAGGCAGAAGGCTTCTCAAAGCATGGTCCCCCACCACGTTTGGATGAAATAGAGACTCCTGGGGGTATGGGCAGGAAACCGGGCTTCTCTTACCTAAGGCACCACTTACTTGACACCCAGGAAGAGGACCTGTAGCCACAGCCAAGCCAGCAGCAGCAAGATGACCATGGTGGGGAAGGCAAAACCAAACCACGAAGCAAAGTTCACCACATTAGGATTTTCGGGAAAGATCCTGATGAGGGGGGACATGGGCTGTTGTGTAACAGTGTCCCTGAAACTGCTTGGTCCCATTTGCCACTCAGTGAGAGTGCCAAGTACCTTCTGTCATGCCACCCCCACTACCGGCACTCACGAGTTGACCTGGCCTTGGAGCACCAGGTTGGGCGTGGTACCCGTCAGGGTGGCAATGCCCCCAATGCTGGCTGAGTAGCAGATGCAGAGACTCAGGCCCTGGCTGAAGCGGCGATGCTCTTGACTCTTCTGCGCTCTTGGTTCCGAAGAAGCAGATACAGCCTGTCCGTTATCTGCGAACAAGGAAAAGTATGTAGGAACACGGACAGGAGAAACTGCAGGAGTCCTGGCTGTGTCCTGAGGTCTCCAGGGTTCCTCGTCAGCAAACTTGATCTGACAGTGGGCAGAGGCTGTCTCCAGATTCTAGCATTCTCTGGAGTTTTGGGCTTCTCGGACACAATCTGGTTCAACATGTCTTGGGAAACTGAGGCACAGAGATGTGAAGAGAGTTACCTAGACCAAGCAGGACACTTCCCATTTCCCAGACTTTAGCTCACTTCTCTAGGACTGAAGGATCCTAGCACAGGATGCTTAGCTTTATTGGTGGTGTTTATTATTGTTATTGTTGCTGTAATACACATGCTGGGCTTAAGTTACATTTTTAGCCCATGGATCTTGGTTTTTAATATTTTTGAAGCAAAGTTATTGTTGTTGTTGTTAAGAATAATAATAGTTATTATTAGCCGGGCGTGGTGGCGCACGCCTGTAATCCCAGCACCTGGGAGGCAGAGGCAGGTGGATTTCTGACTTCAAGGCCAGCCTGGTCTACAGAGTGAGTTCCAGGACAGCCAGGGCTACACAGAGAAACCCTGTCTCAGAAAACCAATAATAATAATAATAATAATAATAATAATAACTATTATTATTAATTTTTTTTGGTTTTTGGTTTTTCGCCTGCCTCTGCCTCCCAAGTGCTGGGATTACAGGTGTGTGCCACCACGCCCGGCTATTATTATTATTATTATTATTATTATTATTATTAATTTTGTCTGAACATGTACATGTATGTGTATCACATTTGTGCCTGGTTTCCTCAGAGATTATTATTATTACAAACATGCATGCAAGCATGCACGTGCGCGTGCATACCAACACACACACACACACACACACACACACACACACACGTCCCAATGCACTTATGGAAGTCAGAAGACAACTTGCAACTTGCAAGAGTCAGTTCCCTCTTTCTATCGTGTGGATCCCAGGGATCGAACTCAGGTCTTCAGGCTTGCTGGTAGGCACCTTTACCTCCTGAGATATCCCAGCAGCCTCCACTGGTGTTTTAGATCTGGGAAAGCCTCAGGAAGACCTGGACAGGTTGGCCACTCATCTCTCTCCCCATGGGCTCCAAGATGGCTACTCTTGTAGTCATGTTAGATCTTTCCCAAGCACGGAGGGGCTGAGGGCAGGGTCTGTTTCATGTCTCTTACCAAGCTTGGTCACCTCCTTCTGGGGACATGCTTCCTGGAGCTCAAAGGCGGGGTTGCTATTGCCTTCCTCTGGGTCCGGTGAGCCCTGCAGCTGCTCCAGGACCGCGTGCCCGATGGGCAGCATCATGGCTGTGGTGGCTGTATTGCTAATCCACATAGACAGGAAGGCTGTGACCAGCATGAAGCCCAGGAGCAGCCTAGAGCCAAACAGACAGACACACTGCCACTCCAGCTTCCTTCCAGACAAGGGATGCCTGCTCCGTCCTCCCACCCCGGCTAGCACGGACTCACAGGGCGGGCCGCACTCCGATGATAAGGAGCACTCTGAGGGCAATGCGCTTGTGCAGGTTCCAGTGTTCCACGGCGATGGCCACCATCAGCCCCCCGACGAACAATATGTTGGTGTCCTTGAAGTACTCTAAGCAGACCTGGGGGGGGGCAGGGATGTTTCTGAGACTTTGGGGTCTCCTCCTGATACCACCGAGTTTATGGGGAACAGTCATAATATCGTTACAAATTGGTATTCCCTTCAGTCTTCAGAACCAAATGGAAATGGCCTTTGGGCAACCGACCACTGACAGGAGCCAGGTTCCCTGTTCCTACCAAACTCACTCTTTTTCTCCTCTCAAAGGCTGGGAGACTCTAGCCTGAATCCAGGTGTGGTTTAAGCTGAGAATTGGGACATAACTAATCCTCTGCTCTTTCTAGAAAGTATGTGTCATCCTTGGGCCAGTGTCATCACCATCACCCGAGACCGGTTACAAGCCAAATGTACAGCAGGTCTTGGTAGCTCTGCTGAAGTCCCAGGAGCAGGAAAACTGTGAATTCTAGGCCAGCCTAGGCTACACAGCAAGAAGCTGTATTAGAATGTAGGAGAAGGAAGAGGAATAAGAAAAGGAAGAAGAAACCAAAAAAAAAAAAAAAAAAAAAAAAGCCGGGCGGTGGTGGCACACGCCTGTAATCCCAGCACTTGAAAGGCAGAGGCAGGTGGATTTCTGAGTTCGAGGCCAGCCTGGTCTACCGAGTGAGTTCCAGGACAGCCAGGGCTACACAGAGAAACCCTGTCTCGAAAAACCAAGGAGAGAGAGGGAGAGAGAGAGAGAGAGAGAGAGAGAGAGAGAGAGAGAGAGAGAAGGAGGAGGAGGAGGAGGAGGAGGAGGAGGAGGAGGAAGAAGGGGAAGATAAAGAGGGATGAGATGGAGAGGAAAATCCTTTAGATCTGGGTGAGCTCAGGCACAAGCCCCCTATCTGGTTTGCTCCTCAGTCCAGGTAGTTCTGGTGTGATTCAAATTCAAGAGCCATTACATTAGAAGCATAGCTAGGGGCCAGAGAGATGGCTCATCAGTTAAGAGCACTTGCTTCTATTCCAGAGGGCCTGGGTTCGGAGCTCAGTGCCCCCATGATGGTTCACAACCATCTTTAACACAAGGGAACCCGATGCCATCTTGTGATCTCTGAAGGTACCAGACACAAATGTGATGCACATACATGTACATATTCAGACAAAATGCACACATCAAAGACATACATCTTTTTAAAGGAATGTGCAGCCAGTACTCTGTTAGATTTTTTTGTATGTGGCACCTGCGTTCACAGATGAGGCAACCCGGTGTAGAAAATAGTCAGGCAGAACTGCATCTATTCTGAAGGGTACAGACTCACCAGTGCATCCTTATTTAAAGTCTTACACATGCATGTGTGAGTGTGTGCATGTGGGGTGCGTGTGTGTGTGTGTGTGTGTGTGTGTGTGTGTATGTGTGTGTACATTTATTATGGTTCAAGGGTGGAGGTCCGAAGACGACTTGCAGGGTTGTTTTCTTCTACTATGTGGATCCCAGGGACTGAACTTAGGCTGTTAAGCTTGACAGCAAGTGGCTTTATCTCCTGAGCCATCATCTTCCGGCCCCTATTTTCTAAACAATACATTATAAAAACTATTTGTTCATATTAGGTATCACAAGGAAGATGTGTCCTCACACTATAAAAACACTATATACATCTTATGTAAGAGAATCGAGCATCCTGGGATCTTGGAATCCAAAGGGTGTCTTAGGACAAACTTTGGCTCTGTGGAGACTGAGATAGATAGATAGATAGATAGATAGATAGATAGATAGATAGCTGGCTGGATAGGTAGGCAGGCAGGCGATAGATAGATAGATAGATAGATAGATAGATAGATAGATAGATATGTAGATATGACAGGGTCTACTTATATAGCCCAGGTTGGCCTTGAACTTAACATCCACCTGTCTCAGCCTCTTGGTGCCAGTCTTAAAGTAATGTGCTACCAGGGCCAGGAGCTGAGTGAGTTCCACAGTGGCCTGGCATAAGCTTCCTCTTGTTGCAGGCCTTGCCCCTCTCTGCAGGGCTCATCCCTCCTACTGTGAACAAACTCACAACAACCACGTTTCTAGGAGACTCCCTGCCTCCTAGCTGATCCTGCCTCATGCCCTCTGCCTTCTTCCATGACCTTGTGATGAGGCTTCTTTGGTTCCAAGGTTCTAGGGAGGATTTCCCCTTTCCCTGTAGTCTTCCCTCCTGTGGGTGGGGGTGCTCACATCAGAGGCTTCCATGATGCCCATCAAGGGGAAGAGGACGATGGGGAAGAGGGCGGTGACAGCCAAGGGCAGAGCCTCGGTACACCACAGCAGCGCCATGAGGATGATGGTGTAAGCACAGTAGGCTTCCTGTGGGCAGGAGAGAAGCAGAGCAGTTAGATGGCACAGCTACAATCCCTTCTGCCCTCCAGAGAAATAGACCAGGCCATTTGTACTAGCCTGAGGAGAGCTTGTGAACACTTGATCCAAGTCCAAGATCCCATCTCTTGGTAGAGTGTTCCTAGCATGCACAGTGCCTCATATACAATCCCAAGCACCACATGGCCTGTAAGCCCAGCGTTCTGGAGGTAGACACAGGCTAATCAGAAGTTCAAAGTCATCCTTGACTACATAGCATGTTTGAAGACAGTCTGGTCTATGCATGAAACATTATCTTAAGTTTTGATTTATTTATTTTTGTTGTTTGTTTTGAAACAGAACCCTGGCTAGCCTGGAGCTTACTATGTAGACCAGGTTGTCCTTAAACTCAGAGATCTGCCTGCCTCTGCTTCCCAAGTCCTGGGATTAATGGTTTATGTGGCCAGTGAGACCCCATCCCAACTAAATAAGGTGTTCTCCTCTTGTCTTTGACCTTGGGGCCAAGACTTGGTGTTTTTTTTTTTTCTTTTTCTTTTTCTTTTGTTTTGTTTTCTTTGTGACAGGGTTTCTTTGTGTAACAACCCTAGCTATCCTGGAACTCTGTAGACCAGAATGACCTTGAACTCACAGAAATCTGCCTGTCTTTGCCTTCTAAGTGCTGAGATTAAAGGCATATGCCACCACTGCCCAGTCAGTGGGGCCAAGACACTGCAACAAGCCCCATTTAGCTCAAGAAGACTCCAGGATCCCAGGAAAGGCAGCTGAGAGAAGGGTTGCCAGAGGAAGGCCTGGCCCTGCTCAGGGCCCTGGTCTTTTTCATATGTTGCTTTATTTAGTGGTTCTGGGGTGGGGTGGAACTCAGGGCCTTATGCATGCTGGGAAAGGCTTCTATCACTAAGTCCTATCCCAGGACAGAGTCAGCTTGGTGGCATCTAGATCCCTGGAACCCAGGATCTACAGGTTTCAGTTTTGAAGCTAACCTTGTCTGAGGGAAGGAATCACCAGGAGTTCTTTGAGATAGATCTCCTGCCTCCTTCTTGGGCCACTCAGCATGCAAACCAAGGCACGGTTCACACTTCAGACTATGTAAGAGCTTCTTCCAGCCTTGCATTATGTAAGAGTTTTGGGGCTACACTGAGGCACAGACTTGGGGTACCAAAAATTCTCTCTTTCCTTCTTATGTCCTACAGATCCTGGCCTTAAGCCTAGAAGAGTCAGAAACCAGACATGGGTCCAAGATATCAGGGGTCCAGCCTCCTTGGCAGGACCTCTCCCAGAGCCAAGGAATGATTAGCCAGAGGGAGGCCTGTGGGTAGGGACGCCTGCCCAGACTGTTTGCTGAGAAAGGAACGGCAGCCAGGGGTTTTATAGGCTGTGGGCTGGGACCCTTGTCCGTTTAATTGTTTGCTTTCTCCTTATGCCCAGCAGTCTTGGTACTCTGATGAAGAGAGTTTCTTGGAGAGTGAGGAGGAGAGGTTCCAGGGAAGAGGAAGCTGTTATTGAGCAACTTTTAGGACTTCTGGGTTGAAAACATAAGCACCATTAAGGTGGGTGTGGTGGTCTCAGTTTATGGATGTACAAGTGGCTTGCTCAAGGTCTTGAGAACTAGGGAGTGGTTTAGGATGGGCACAGGATTGCATAAGGCCATGTCCTCCAGAGAACTCGCCCTTGGAAATAGATAGGAAGGTGCTCCTGGAGCTGCACAGAGAGTCTTGGTTGACTCCGGGCAAGCTCTCATGTAATTTAGTGATGCCAAGAATTGATTGAATACATTCAACCTCTACCTTTCCAGACCTGGGCCTGAAATCATCAGCTCAGGGGTAGGGCCCCTATGACCCTTGACCAGAGGTCCTCCGGCTCCCTCAACCAGCTGGTTCCTGCTGATGCTGGCTTTTCTCCTGCTCCTCTGGACTTGCCCTGGCTGGACAGACAACTGCTTACCCAGCCTGAGGACTAAGGGCAGGCCATCCCCTCTGGACCCTTGTGCCCCAGACCCTAGAACTCCGAGTTCAAAGACAGGAGGTTGGACAGGAGATTCCAGAAGATGGCTTTTCTAGGCATCCCAAGCTGTCTCCCTGCCAGGCCCCATGTCCTGGTTTTGACTGCTTTCCAGTCATATTCAGTTGTTCCTTGAGGTCCCAACTGCACCCCCCCCCCAACTGCCCTGGCATTCACAGATAAAAAGAGAAAGATTGATTAGGTCAACATGTCAAAGTCACACAAATAGTAAGTGGGCAAACCAGGCCATCTGGCTCCTGAGCTGGGCATTCTCCTTCCTCCTCTGCTCAATTCTTCCTTTTAGCAAGGGACTCCGGCTCCCTGGGACTGGACAAGGAGGGAACCAGAGTTCTGACACCAAGCAACCACCCTCCCAGGGCCTGGCCCTTCCCACTGCCCAGACTCATCAAGGGGCTTTGCTTTTGCTTTATTTATTTATAATGTGGTGTGTGTGTGTGTGTGTGTGTGTGTGTGTGTGTGTACAGTCCAGAGGTCAGCATTAAGTGTTGTTCCTCAAGAGCCAAATTTTCTCCCTGTCCTAAAGCTCACCTGTTAGGCGAGGCTGGCTGCCCAGTGAGCCCCAGGGGTCTTCCTGTGTCCGCTTCCCCTGCACTGAGGTTACTAGCATGTAGCACGATACTTGGGTTTTCATGTGAGGACTGGGGAATCAAATGTGTGTCCTTACGCTTGAACGGTGAGAACTTTACCAGCCAAAACCGTCCCCCGGGCGCTCGCCCGGTGTGCTGCCTCGTGCCTGTGATTAGCATTTGGGAGGCCGAGGCAAACTCTGGGCATAGTGCCACTGTCCTGCCTAAGTCTTCTGGCGTGTGCCACCCACACCCAGGCAAGGGGCTTCATCATTGAGACCCCATTATCACAGTCAAGGCAGTTGCCGGAGGGAGATTACAGGTCCTGTCTGTCTAGCAGGGGGCTCCCACCCTCCCCCACTTGATAGCCTAGCTCCCCCAGTGTGTCTCAAAGTCCCATCTAGCCACCTTGATCCTGGTGGCTTCAGTCCTGTGTCCCCATTCCACCTCCCAAGCAGTCTGCCAACGCATGGAGAATCTTGCTCTTCTGTTCCTCCTGGATTACAGAGTCTCAGCTGGGACGTGGAGTCCTGGGATCAGCGAACTTCGATGGAGGAACTCTACTGTCCCTTTAGCTGCGTCCAGTGAGGGCTATGGGCACAGCCAGCAGTCAGCACAGACTGCCCTGGCCCACAGTGAGTCTGGCACATCATGTTTACTCTGAAGCATTCCCCAGAAACCACACCACCTTGCCAACCATAGTTACCACGCCTTATTTTACCTTATCACACCTTAGCATATTTGCCATATCTTACCATACCTTACCCACCTTACTGCCACACCTTACCACGCCTGACCCACCTTCCACATCTTACCATATCTTACCATACCTGGGCGCACTTGGCCACACCCTCCCACACTTCCCCACAGCTTCCGCGGCTTTCCACGTCTTGCCATACTCTGTCCTTCACTTTGGATTCGGTGACTAAAAGGCGACACGCCACACCTGATTATAAAGTAGGCTTTGTGCAGCTTCGTGGTGCATGTGTGTCAGCCTAGTCCTTGGGAGGTAGACAGAAGGAGCAGGATTTCAAGGCCATCCTCAGCAACGCAGGGAGTTTCAGGCCAGCCTGGGCTACCCGAGATCTTTACTCAAAGCAAAAACCAAAGCCAAAGAAAGAAAGAAGCGAGGCCAGAAAGATGGTCCAGTGGGTGAAGGCACTTGCCATCGAGGCTGTGATGTGAGTGCGAAACCTAGAATCCGGAGAGAACCAATTCTCACAAGTTGTCCTCTGACCGCCACATGTACCATGACACATGTGTACATACACACAATAAGTAAACAAATACATAAATATAAAATAACTAAAAAAAGTCCAACAACAAAAATGTAGGCTTTGTGTTGGATGAGTTTGCCCATGTAGACAAATGATGTGTTTTGTGCATGTTTGAGATAGGTTGTCTGTTTTAACTTAGAAGTAGCTCAACTTAAAAATAGGATTATGGAGCTAAGGCTCATCTGTGCTATTGTGCTATTGTATCCATATGTCCTTGTGCACATGTGCATGTACGTGCATGTATATGTCTGTGTGTGTATGTGTGTATGCATGTGTGTGTGCATATGTGCGTGGACAAGTGTTCACGTGCATGTGTGTGTTTGACATTGGATATCTTTCTCAATTGCTCTCCACCTTAGTTTTTTGAGATAGAATCTATTACTGAATCTTGCTGACTAGGCTAGTCTGGCCACAGCCCCAAAGCTCCAGGAATCCTCCTGGCTCTAGCACCTGACAGTTGGGATCACAGGTGTTGGGATCACAGGTGTTGGGATCACAGGTGTTGGGATCACAGGTGTTGGGATCACAGGTGTTGGGATCACAGGTGTGTGCCAACTGCGCTCATTTTTTAAACGCAGACACTGGGAATCTAACTCACCATTACACAAAAATCCTTTTACTCACTGAGTTGTCTTCTCAGCTCTCAGTTGTAGTTATTGGTTAGTGACTTTGTTACAGATATTTTGTTTTTGAGACAGAGTTTCACTAAGTTGTCCATGCTGACCTCAAACTCTGGCACTCAAATGACCCTCTCACTTCAGCCTCCCCAGTAGCATGTGCCACCAGGCCTGGCTCTGTTACAAACACTGGATTGTAGCTATCAGATACTGGACACCTGCCCACATTGGTTCTGCCCGTCACCTCCGGATCCCTCTCAGCATAGTGTTTGAAAATGACACCAGCAAGGAAACACATTATTTCTAAACTGCAGTGGGGGTTTTCCTGGAAACCATGATTCATAACTGTTTTCCTTTGTCAGTCTTCGTTGTTTGTTTTATGAATTTTCAAGTAACATTCTGGGAAGGAGGGAGGGAGGCCTGGCAATGCCTTGACCCACTTTTTGAAGGTGGGGGAGTCCAGCTTGGAGCTAGGGTGCTGCCAGGGTTCTGTGGCTAGGTGCCACCTTCCAGGCACTGCCAGAGGGCAGGGCACTTTCTCTTCTGTGCCACACTATGTGTGACTCCAGGTGGGCGTCCCCAGGTCTAGGGATGGGGACTTCAGGGATTCCAGGCCTCACCAAGACATATGGTCTCACTTCTGAGAATTGTGATTGTGAGCCGGCAGCCTTGACACGCAGCCCCAGTGGCTTACACGCTGGTCCCTGGTGGCTCCCTAGGGCCACTGGGTGGCACAGATCTCAGGGGCACAGTTTCTGTTTGGGGGGAGGGCAGAGCCTGTGCCAGGGCCCAGAGTTCAGGCAATAGCAGAGAGTTTTGTACTGAGCTCTTCCTGTCTTCTCCCTCCTCAGACCTGGAGGGAAACTACTCCCAACTCTGGGTCCCCATTGTAACACTGAAACAACTTATTCCTGTCTTAGTAACTAATTCTTTGTTGTTTGTGGCCCAGTGCTGGCAGGAGTGCCCTGCTTCAGTTCTCTGAGTCCCATCCTGAGCCCGGGTGCCCTGTTCACTCTCCTGGAAACACTGTTCACTCTTTCGAGCTCTGCTCCAGTTTGGCCAGTCTCTCCTGTGATTCCCTCAAGCCCTCTGTCCTCACTCTGGCCACAGAGACCTTTGCGCGGAAGTCCCTCTTTCTGGACTTTGTCTTCCTCTCCATTTCTTGCCAGTGCATGCTCACTTATTTCTAGATCTTAGCCGGGTGTTCTTTTGTCGGGGGAGCCCCTCTCTCATCTTTTAGAAAATGAGGCTGGCTCTCTGGATCATGATGGAATCTCTGCCTCCCCTTAAGGGCTGGGATTACGTGTGTGTGCGCCACCAGGGCTGGCAGCATTCAGGTTTATGAAATACATGAGTATTAATCTTTGTCATCGGACCATAGACTGTCCAAGCCTGCTTCTGCTAAAAGAACAAACAAACAAAAAACAAGGGAGCCGATGCGCTGCCTGGTAAGATGTGATTCATGCTCAGCTGGGCTTTCACGGAGTCCCAGAGTCAGGGCTGGCTCCGCGGGCTGGCCTGAAACGCCAGAAGTACATAGGGAGACTAAAGCCTTATATAGGGTCCACGGCTGGAGGTTTATTTATTTCACTATGGAAAGAATGCATCTACTCAGAACCTGAGCGCCCAGACCCAGCATGGTCAGCGCATCCTTGGACAAACAAGCCCCTTAACCTCTCTTGGATTTTTTTTATACCCTACAAAACATGAAAGGGGAGAGAGAGAGAGAGAGAGAGAGAGAGAGAGAGAGAGAAGGGAAGGGAAGGGAAGGGAAGGGAAGGGAAGGGAAGGGAAGGGAAGAGAAGAGAAGAGAAGAGAAGAGAAGAGAAGAGAAGAGAAGAGAAGAGAAGAGAAGAGAAGAGAAGAGAAGAGAGAAGAGAAGAGAAGAGAAGAGGAGGGAAGGGAGGAGAGAGAGGAGAAGGGAGGAGAGGAGAGGAGAGGAGAGGAGAGGAGAGGAGAGGAGAGGAGAGGAGACAGGAATAGCCAGGCTGATGTTTTAATTAAGCAATTACATGAAGGCTGGGGTGAAGTTGGACAGTCGAGTCTGTGCTTAGCACACAAGAGGTGCTGGGTACCATCTCAGCCCAAGAAAGAAAGAAGATGATGAAGTAAAGAAGGAGGCCATGGAGGTGCTATGGCGGGAGTGTGAGAGCGTTTGTACATTTGTAGGGGGGACTTCTGATGGGGGTTTCTTACCTTGGGTTGGGAACCAGGAACCCATTCACTGTCTGAAGAAGGCTTGCAATTCCTCAGACTAAACCTTTAAACAGACTAAGCCTTTAAAACATACAAAGTAAAACAGCACAGGACTGCCGGGCGGTGGTGGCGCACGCCTTTAATCCCAGCACTTGGGAGGCAGAGGCAGGTGGATTTCTGAGTTCGAGGCCAGCCTGGTCTACAGAGTGAGTTCCAGGACAGCTAGGGCTATACAGAGAAACCCTGTCTCAAGAAAAAAAAAAAAAAAAAAACAAGCCCCCCCCCCCCCAAAAAAAAAACAGCACAGGACTGTGAAGAAGGGAATCAACTATACTGAAATGAAGAGAGACTCGTGTGTGTGTGTGTGTGTGTGTGTGTGTGTGTGTGTGTGTAAGTATGTGTGTGTGAGAGTGTGTGTATCTTGTGTATGTATGTATGTGGTGTGTGTGTCAGTGTAAGTGTGTGTGTGTGAATATGTGTATATATGTATGCATGTGTGAGAGTATGTGTATCTGTGTGTATGTATGTATGTGGTGTGTGTGTGTATGTGAATATGTGTATGTATGCATGTGTATGTGAGAGCGTGTGTTTGTATCTTTGTGTATGTATGTGGTGTGTGTGTCTGTGTGTGAATATGTGTTTTGTGTATATGTGTGTGTGTGTGTGTGAGGGAGTGTGTGTATCTGTGTGTATGCATGTACGTAGTGTGTGTGTGTGTGTGTGTGTGTGTGTGTGTGTATGTGTAAGTGTGTGCGTGCATGATCTCTCCCAGGAATCACAGACAGGTGTTAACTGCCTGAGCCCCACTCCATCCCCAGCTCCTTTATCCTGCAGCAGGAGTGTGTGCTTCTCCATCTCCTACTTTCCACTGAGGACCAGCCGAAGAAAGCCAACTACTGTCCCCCCTACGCAATGGTACAGAATGGCCCTCTTCTGGAGCCGTTCTATGCTAGCAGCCCCTGTCAGGAACACTTGAAGTCCTTGTCCACTGTAAAGGCTCCTGAGCCTCCGCCTGCCTTTGAGGCTCTGCCAAAGATGGCGGCTGGTGCCTTTGTTTGTGCTCATTTGGAGGAATGCCTTGACTGGGTTCCTGTTGGGAATGACACACTGTCTCTGAGGACCGAGGCTCAGTCAGCCCTGGCTCCCTTCTCCCTGCTTCCTTCCCAAACAAAGTTCTTTCACACACACACACACACGCACACACACACAATTTGATCCAAATGTGAACACCTTTGGCCAGATGCAGAAGCCACGTGCCCTTTTTTTTTCTTTAGTGTTTCTCCGTATAGCTCTGTCTGTCTGCCTGTAGGCGAGGCTGGCCTCCAACTCTCAGAGATCCTCCTGTCTCCGCCTCCCAACCGCTGGGTCTAAAGGCATGTGCCCCACCACCTGGTACAAGCACAGTTTTGATCTCAAAACGGAAGAAAGTCAGAAACCAAAACATTTTCTGAATGCACTGTTAGGGCCTAGCAATGTGAGGCTGCGGCCGAGCCGGAAGATCTCAGCTATGGGTCTCAGACACTAACTGATGGCTTTCTTGACACCAGGCTTAGGAGACATACTAGGATGGCTAAGGTTAGCAATACAACCTTCCCTAGCCATCACAGAGATGTTAGGTCAGACACAAGCCGGGTTCCAAGTGGCCATTGAGGGAACTAAAAATAATTCAGTAATTCCTGATCTGAAACATTCCAACTCTTCACAATGACAAAATTTTAACCAATCACTTGGCAAAACCTTCAACACAGCTATGCCTTTGTCAGAGAACTTCCTCTCCCTCCCTCTCTCCTTGTCAAGGTCTCACTATATTGCCCAAGATGCCCTTGACCTCTTAGGCTCAAATAATCCTCCTGCCTCGGTCCACCGAGTAGCTTTGAGGATGACTCCTGACTTTACAGTTTGTGCAGACTGTAATCAGCTTTTACCATCAAAGACTCTACCTTCCCTTCCCATGATGCTCTTATAGGGTGCTGATGAGCCAGGTCACGATTTAATAATGAGCAGGTAAGCCGGGCAGTGGTGGCGCACGCCTTTGATCCCAGCACTTGGGAGGCAGAGGCAGACGGATTCTGAGTTCGAGGCCAGCCTGGTCTACAGAGTTCGTTCCAGGACAGCCAGGGCTACACAGAGAAACCCTGCCTCGGAAAAACAAAACAAAACAAAACAAAAACAGAAAAAGGGGGAAGAAAAGGAATTCTGTTTTCTTCTATTCTTAACATAAACATGTTCCTCTCAGCTGTTTTCCGGACAACATGGCGCCATCACTGACTTTTGCAGATGATCTTTTTAGGTTCCAAGAGGTTTTGCATTTTTGACTGACATTTGCAGGGATCTGAATGCGTTATTTATCCCTTTTTGCCTGAAGCACGAAGTCCCCACGTCTCCGCCAGCTTCACAGGGCTGCCATGGGCTGCCCTCTCCCCTTCGTCCTGAACGTGGGGGACAGATCTGCAGTCACGCAGGCCCCTGCCACAGCACTGCCGTTCGCCCTGGCAGCTCGCCAAGCTCTTCCCTGCCTTGGCACTTTGCACCTGCGGCAGGTTCTGCCTGGACAGTTCTTCACCCAGAGCTGGGTCTAGCTGGCTCTTACTGCCACTCTGGTCTTAGGGTAACTGTCCACTCCCTGGGAGGCCTGACTTGAGCTCTGTCCTAAGGGCAGCTCCTCCCTGGCCCATATATGCCGAGCTTTGAGGTAACGCTTCCTCAGCTTGAGCAGTACACAATCTTTTCTATCTGTCCCTATGTCACCCCCACAGGAATGACAAGCCTCCCACATCCTCTCTCCAGAACTCATAAATGTTGCCTGCCACACAGCACCGAGAGCGAACTTCACCCACAGGGTGATGAGAGTCTGCCTCCGTGCCTGCAAGACTGGGCAAGCGCCACACTGTACTGTCTCAGCTGACTATCCAAAGGGACAGCATTTCAAGACACTGCCTGTCATCCATTTCATTCGATGGTTACTGCAGATCCTCTGCTTTCTTTCCCGAGGCCTGCGCTCTGTCACCCCCCCCCCCCAGCTATGGTTTCACCCGGCCGCTCAGTCTATCTTGACTCCTTTGACTGCCTGTTCCGAGTGCTCCAGGCCTCTTGCTACATCTGTGTGGCACAAGCACCTGTCTCTCCCTCTGGACCCTAACTACACTGAGCACAGAACATCTGTATTTTATCCTATGACCCTGGGAAAGAGCCAGGGGGTCGCAAGCATTAGTGAGAGGAAGGTGCGGGGTGGTCACGATGGAGGAAGGTTTGAGGGGGGCCATCATGGGCGCCTCCTGGCCTCTCCAGACAGCTTCAGACACAGACTCCGATATCAGATTACTGACTCAACTTCTTTTTCCAGATGGTATCGGAAGCAAGTTACATTGCCCCTCTAGGCCTCAGTTTACATGTCTATGAAATGGAGGCAGCAGCAGTAACAACAGTCAAAAAGAGGCCTCCGTGGGAAACAAGGGAATTATGCCGAGCACAGGGAACACATCTAGTAAATGTTAGCTGTTTTATTACAGAGGTCTGAACCTTGGCTAGGCCTCTTCTTCCCATGTTAGAGGGCAGAGCGAGGAGGCTAGGAGTCTCTAGAGAGGACGTCACACTTCCAGCCTCACAGATTAGGAAGTAAACAATTATATACCTTTTTTTTTTTTTTTTTTTTTTTGAGACAGGACTTCATCTATGGCAGGCTAGTTCCAAACTCATTATATAACTAAGGATGACCCTGACCTTCTAGTCCTCCTGCCTTCACAACCCAACTGCTGTGATTACAGGACTGTGCCACCACAGTTTCTGCAGCGCTGGGGACTAAACCAGAGGCTTCATGTATGTTAGGCAAACACTCTCTACCCTCGGAGTGACACCCCCAGCCCCAGACACATTCTTTCAAACAGGGACTGCTCTGTAAATAAAATACCAGATTAGTGTGACAGGGGGGCTTCTGAAATAGACTGAAGTGGAACTTACAGGAAGGAGAATGGACCTGAGAGGAGACACCAAACCCAAGCAGAGGCAGGTCTCCAGCAGCAGAGGTGGGATGCAGGGAGCGGAGTCTGAGCAACTGATCTGTGGTCTGGAGACTCGGGCCAGGGCATTGGAAGTTCACACTGATTTCTTTTCTTTTCTTTTTTGGTTTTTTCGAGACATATAGCCCTGGCTGTCCTGGAACTCACTCTGTAGACCAGGCTGGCCTCGAACTCAGAAATCCGCCTGCCTCTGCCTCCCAGAGTGCTGGGATTACAGGCGTGCACCACCACCGCCCGGCTCATACTGATTTCTAAGTCAAATAGGAGTTTGGGGTATGGGGCAGTTTGAAGGCAGTATAGGATGGGAAGGAGGTCTTGGGAATGCTCCTGAGAGCAGCATGTGTGTCAAGAAAGCAGGGACAGGTGAGGAAAGACAGGGTAGAGAGGCTGCCCAGGTGGCACTGATGTCATCCAGAGCACAAATGTCCCCAACTTCTGACAGTCCTACCTGTGATTGGCTGACTTTAGGATCTTTCCCCCAGGCTGGTGACTTGTGGTAAGACCACCTCCGGTGATTCTGGGCGGTGGTAAGGAGCCGCAGCTCCTGAGCACAGTAAGGAAGACCAGCAGACCGTGCATTGCCCTGAGTGGCAGCCTAGGCTGTGGTTGGTGGGTAGGTATTAGTGGATGGATGCACGGTGTGTTTTCCATTTATAGAAGTCTCAAATTAGGGTGAGTTTACTGGGATTGAGAGGCCAAATCTTTTAAGTTCAGACTCCATTTTAAAAGAGCCTGACCTAAGTTTGAACTCAGGTAAACTAACAGGCCAGTACCTAGCATTAGTTTCCAAGTTACCCTTCCCAACAAACCCGAACCTAACTCCAGTCTCTAGGCTTACCCCCAACAAGACCAGCGTCTCAAGGTTATCACTCCAACAGATCTGCACCCCCAGGTTACAAGCCCACCAACTGCCTAAGGACCACCAATGCAGAGGGAAATAGAGATTAAGTTTATGATTTGATTTCTAGCACCAGCCAATTATGCTAAAGGCCACAGCAGCTTTCCAATCAGATGCTTGCACACTCACCCCACCCGCCCTGCTTGCTGCTTTCTATAAAGCCTTGCCCAGATAGATATCCAGGGCTCCTCTCCCCACCAAAAAACATCCTGTGTGATGGACGGACGGTGTGCCCGGGGCCTGGAGCCAGCTCGAATAGAATAAAGACCCTGCTGTGAGTTGCATCGGATGGGCTCCTGTCTGTTTTGGGGGGGATCGCTAACATTTCCCTGGTACTACAGGATTATAATCTAGAAACTTTTGGAGTGTGTTGGGAGGACTGCGGGTGTGTGAGTAGGTGGGGAAAGTGGATCTTCCAGAATGTCCTGAGTCATGGCTGGCATCAAAAGACATTGAAACATTTCTCCTTGAGACTACGGGAAGTGTCTTCTGAGATACCAGGCTGAGCTTTGATTTGGATGGGAGACCTGTAGGCTGCTTATAGAGAAATATTTGTGTGGACCAAATACCCAAGCCAGTTGGCTAATACAATTGTAGAGGTTTGGAGTAGGATCCTATACTAAGATCTTGTGGGCATAGAGATTCTTGGGGGCAGGGAGAGTTCTTGTTTTGTTTTTGAGGCAAGTTCTGACCACTTAGCCTAGGCTGGCTTTGAGCTCATGATCCTGCTAAATCAGCCTTCCAAATGCTGAGATTAGAGGTGGGCAATACCACACCCCGCTAGAGGGGATGTTTTTCCAGTTATGAGACAGCATACAATTACCTGACCAGGAATCGGGAGGGGTTGGAGGTGGGGGGTAGACAGGAGGGATGCTGGGAAACCTGCAGAGTCTGACAGAGAAGGGGCACTGTCAAGTCAAGGGAGGGCAAAGAGGGTGTGAGCATCTGGGACAAATCTTGCTGCAGGGTTGAGGAGGGAGAGAATGGGTTAGGACATTGGACGCTAGTGGGAATCCGGGTAACAGAGTCGGGGGTGGGGGTGGAGAAAGCACGTGTGTGTGTGTGTGTGTGTGTGTGTGTGTGTGTGTGTGTGTTAGAATAGAATTCCTGTGTGGGATAGGAACCCAAGGTCCAGAGGAGGGCCTGGCCTCTCGGGACAGTTGATTGAGTCAACAGGGGGCCAGCAGAAGCTTGGCAGGGCCAGGTACCGCAGAAGCAAGCCCGGTGCTTCTCCCACCACACACACCAGCCTTCCACCAATAGACACGGCTTTCTCACAACAACTCAGCTCCCCTCTGCCACGTGACCCCGGGGCAAAACAATGAATCTTTCTGAGCTCTGTGTGCCTCTCCCAGGATGGTGGTGCCGCCACACAAGTCCCAGCCTGTCTGTAATCTATCTGAGCAATCCCCTGCCTAGAGACGCCTCTCGTCTGAGAAAGGTCATCTCAAAAATCAGTCGGGCCTTATCACTGGGCAAGTGTTAGAGGCTATATCCCGGGCCTCCTCCCTCAGAGATAACGCAACCCAAAGGCCTTCCTTGATTTCCTGATCTGTTGCAATAAGTAGTGGTTCATTGGGCAGTCCCGGGGGCGTGGGCTCTGCACCCTCCCAAGCATGTCATTTGCAAGGGCTCCTAGACTTTGAGGTATGAGACCTTCTTGGAGCTTCCTTTCCCAAAGCTCTAGGATATTTTCATTAAAATTTAGGGATTTTTTTTTCTGAGACAAGGTTTCTCTATATAGCCCTAGCTGTCCTGGAATTCACTCTGTAGACCAGGCTGTCCTAGAATTCACAGGGATCCACCTGCCTTGCCTCTGCCTCCTAAATCTGGGCATTAAAGGCATGCATCACCACCGCCCAGCTAAAATTTAGGGTTTTTTTTTGTTTTTTGTTTTGTCTGTGTTTCTGTTGGTTTTGATGGTGTTAGGGATCAAACCCCAGGCCTTGCTCAAACCTTACCATCGGGCTATAACCCCGGACCTCCAGGCAAATTTTAAATTTGTTATTTAATGCCCGCTCCCACAAACGTGGTTTCTCTAAGTAGCTCTGACTGTCTTTGAACTCAATTAGGTTGGCCTTGAACTCAAAGATCTGCCTGCCTCTGCCTTAGAGTGCTGGTATTAAAGGCATGTGCCACCACACCCAGATTTAATGTTAATTTTCTTACAGAAAAACCCAAAAAGGCATATAAACCAAGCTCCACGGAACCAAGTTCTGTCCTGGGACTTTGAATAACTGACTTACCTTCCTTTTCCCCATCTGCAAAATGGGACAGTGGGGCCTGCCTCATAAGATGAAGCCCAGGGTTCCTAGATACACGTCACAGACAGGAGGGGCAGCTGGGGGGTGGGCGGTTTCAAATGAATAAGGGATATAACCTCTTGAGATGGGAAGGAGGCAGTCACCTTGTGCTCTGGCTGTGTGCACCGAAAGGGGTCCTCCCCAGTGGCCACCCGTGAGACTGCAGGTGAGTCATTTATCTATCTTAGTTTTACCTGGGAGGGCACAACTGCCCGAGGCCAGTGTTCTCCTACTTGTCCTCTCAAAAGCTACCCACTTGGCTCTTCCTGTCCCTGGCTGGCACTGAGTTCAGGGCTGATGGGCACACAGTAGTCAGATAAACTCATCTGTCGGCCCCTGCATTTCCTTTATGCAACTGGCTTTCTGACCACAAACCAGCAGGCTCCAAGGTGCCCGGGCAGCTGGGTGCCCTGCAGAAATCGCCCTTGGCTCCCAGAAAGGTGGTGGCTTCACTTTGTGGGGAAGGGAAGTGAAAAGGAAAACCTAAGGATGCCCCACTCTGACCCCGACGAGCTCTCCCTTGTCACCCCTCGAGTTACTTATGCTGAACGAGACCCACAAGTCCTTACCTTAGTTTGGACCACGAGTGGCAGAGGCAACAGGAAAATGGGCAGACATAGCACAATCAGGTAGAAGCGATAGGCCCACAGCGCCTGCCAGCAGGTGGCCATGGTGAGAACCAGCCAGTCCGGCCTGAGGTTGCCAGAGCAGCTGCTTCCAGGAGCCGCGAAAAAGACAGAAGGTGCAGTGCACAGCAGGTGGCCTGGGGCAGCTTATATAAAGCCAGAGGTGTGTTAACCATTGACCCACCCTGGCAATCAGAGTGTTTTTGGAATCAGGAGGTGGGAGTAAGGAGGAGGGACCGGCAGGAGGAGTAACAATCAGGAAGGCTTAGCTGGGGCCAGGGAAGGCAAAGACAAGAAATGAAAGCTTCGGGTTACTGGAGGAAAGCAGCCCAGATTTCACCCCTTCCGGGCACAGAGGCTGCTGGGGGAACCGGGATTAGAGAGCCCTGAGTGGAGGCTGTGCAGAGCAGGAGCGAGGCCCTCTTCCCAGGCCAGCCCACCTCTATCTAGCCTTTGATTTCCCCCAAAGCCAAGTTCTCAGCTGAGCAGTTGACACATGACCCTTGGAGCTGGGCGTTGCCGCTACCCTGCCTACCCAGGCATCCTGTCCTCAGGAGTTTCGAAGCCTGAGATCGGGACTGGGAGGCCTGGGGGCATCCGGCCAGCCAACCACATGCATGCCCCCTCCTACTAGGTGTCAGGCAATCTGTCAAAGTCACAAGTCCTTTATCCCCTCAGCACAAGACTGGCCCACGGACTTCACTGGCCACTGGTCACTTCCTCATTCTGCAGTAAGCTCTTCCTGTATATGTTGAGCATGGATGTGTGGTAGGGAAACAATAAAGATTATTATTTTTTTTTTCAAAATCTTCCTGGTCCCCACCTCTTGACAGCCATGGACAAACAGCAAATATTGCTTCATATGCTATTTATATACTCAGCTATTCCTCATACCGGCCATCGACCCAACAGAACCTTTGGCACCAATCATGGGCACTATTTGGTGTTAAGGATACAAAGATTAAAAGGCCATCATAGGTGGGGTGCGGTGTTCCCAGCATTTAGTCCAAGCTGATCGGGTCTACTGTTTCACCAACTGCACAAAACACCTGTTCCACTTTACAAGTGGGGAAACTGAGGCCTGAAGACACAGAGCCAGGTAGACATCACACAGGGTCTATGAGTGCCCTGAGGAGGATGTCAACCCAGGGCGGAAGCTTGGAGAGAAGGCA
The DNA here is from genome assembly GCA_964023405.1 of Apodemus agrarius. Classification (NCBI taxonomy): domain Eukaryota; kingdom Metazoa; phylum Chordata; class Mammalia; order Rodentia; family Muridae; genus Apodemus; species Apodemus agrarius. The sequence goes on from OZ030015.1 coordinate 64,394,453, forward strand.
CCAGAGACACCCCAACAAGGATGCCTGGAGGCGAGCCTGTGTGTGTCCCGGCTCTGGAGGAATCACAGGCAGGGGGAGATGGGGCATAGGAGGGCAATGTGGGACCTAGAGGGTGTCGGGAAGGCTGGTGTGTGTGTGCTGCTGGGGGCTGGGATGCAGACTGTGGTGTGGGGTACCTCGTTGGAAGCAGTCTCTCAGGTGCCCTTGTTCCTCTTGGCCCTGTACTGATGGTGTTTGATGGGTGTCTCTGATAGTATCACAGTGGGATCTGTGGGTGCCTGGGTAAGAAGGAAAGATGCCAGAGAGACCGTCTCAGGTGGGAACACAGTCTGACAGAGGTCAGAAAAGCTTCATGGTTGGAAGCTGCGCCTCCCAGGGTAGGATTGACAGCTGTTGTTCATGTTTCCACCTACACACTCCTGGATCCAGTGTGTGTGTGTGGGGGGGGGTGTCTGTGTGAGAGACCCTCAAGACCTTGCAGAATGATTGCAGTCGTGTGCACGGGTCCAGGTTGCAGAGCTGGATGGGACGTACACAGACAACGGGCAGCTCCCAGCCTTGTTTACTCCCACAGAGCGACCGAAGGGCAGGAGACGGGAGACAAAGAGGTTCAGATGCGCAGGACAATACCCCGATTCTAGCTTCTCTAGAAGGAAGCCTCTCCCATGGCCCAGGGCTCTGGAGGAGCCACCGCAGCCACCAGGCTGGGCTCTCTTCCCTCAAGAGCGACATTTACTGCTTGTAAACCGCATCCCTGTTCTCCTCCACACTCCTAAAGGAGAGAGCACAGGTGCAGGTCGCTTGTCTAGTGTCAGAGCGTGTGAATCCGTGGAGCCAGATTCATTCCCAGCACTGCCCTCGGTTCCATCTCCATTGCTCTGGATGACTATGATGAAGCTGGGACAAAACTCAGCATTTCCAGACTAGCTGGCTACGGCTTGCTGGCTTCAGCCGATACTCTTCTTTCGTGCTGTGGATTTTGGGGGCCTTGGTTGATCCTCTGCCTTCTCTTCCTCCTTCTCCTACTCCACCTCGTTTCTTTTGGTGCGCATGTGTGTTTCTACATGCATGTGTGTGCATGTGCATATATACGTGTAAAGGTAGATGTGAGTGCTCACACACGTGTGACCCGAGAGCAACCTAAGATGTCATTCCTTAGAAGCTGTCCATCTTGGTTTTCGAGACAGTCTAGAACTCACAATTAGGCTATTCTAGCTGGCCAGTGATTCCCAAGATCTTCCTGTCTCCACCTGCAACACTGGGATTGGGGTTACAGATGCCTCCTGTTGAACTCAGATCATGATGATGGTGGTGGTAGTGCTGCTGCTGGTGTTGATTTTACATGGGTGCCAGGATTGAACTCAAGTCCTCACGGTTGTATGGCAAGCAGTTTATCAACGAAGCCATCTCCCCAGCTTTGCTGCTGCTGTTCTTTTAAAAACAAGTTTATTTTAGACTTATTTATTTCCCGAGTATGAGGGTTTTGCTGTGTGTATTTCTTTTTCTTTTTTCTTTTCTTTCTTTCTTTCTTTCTTTCTTTCTTTTTTTTTTTTTTTGGTTTGTTTGGGTTTTTTTTGTTTGTTTTGTTTTTTGTTTTTTGTTTTGTTTTGTTTTGTTTTGTTTTTTGGTTTTTCAAGACAGGGTTTCTCTGTGTAGCCCTGGCTGTCCTGGAACTCACTTTGTAGACCAGGCTGGCCTCGAATTCAGAAATCCGCCTGCCTCTGCCTCCCAAGTGCTGGGATTAAAGGCGTGAGCCACCACGCCCGGCTGTTGTTGTTTTTTTTAAGACAGGGTTTCTCTGTGTAGCCCTGGCTGTCCTGGAACTCACTCTGTAGAAACTCAGAAATCTGCCTGCCTCTGCCTCCCAAGTGTTGGGATTAAAGGTGTGTACCACTACTGCCCGGCCCTACTGTGTGTATTTCTTTTTCTTTTCTTTTTCTTTTTGTAAGATTTATTTATTTATTATATATAAGTACACTGTAGCTGTCTTCAGACACACCAGAAGAGAGCATCAGATCTCATTACAGATGGTTGTGAGCCACCATGTGACTGCTGGGATTTGAACTCAGGATCTCTGGAAGAGCAGTCAGTGCTCTTAACCACTGAGCCATCTCTCTAGCCCTACTGTGTGTATTTCTGTGCGCCAAGTTCATGCTGCTTGTGGAGGTCAGACGAGAGCATCAGGCTCCCTGGAACTAGAGTTATGGATGGTTGTGAACTGAACCCAGGCCCTCTGCAAGAGCCGCCAGTGCTCTTAACTACTGAGCCGTCTCTCCAGTCCCATCCCTGATGCTGAAATTCAGAGCCAGACAAATAACTGAATCAGCAGCATGCAGGCAACCCAACCCCAAGATTAATTTTTTTCAAAGTCAGTGTCCCAAGGCTAGTGGGAAGCCTCCAGCTGCCACACACATCGCAAGAACTTACTCCCTGCCCAGCAGCCAAGCCAGCGCCATGTCTGCAAGGCCTTGTTCATTTCCCCAGCCCTGCCCCTTTCCCAGTTCAGTAAATGTTCTGCATGACTCCTGATGGATTGCGAGCAGTACAAGTAGGAGACCAGCCAACCTTCCTACAGTCACTGCTGAGGCCTTGCCTGAGATAGCCTTGTGTCCTATCTCCGAGGAAAGTCAGAACCAGGAAGCTCCTGCCTTGTGCTTTGCCCATAGACCATCCTGGAGCGGGCCATCGGAGACAGCTGAGAGACTGGGGGGTTAGGAGACATGCACAGATTGCAAGACCCTCAGAAGCAAATGGCTGATAAGCTGGAGGTAGATCTGAGCTTGTGGGTGCGGGCAAAGGTGACTCTTGGACAGATGGCAGGGGGGAGGCATTCAGAGGGCCTAGTGCAGCCCCAACTGCACTAGGGAAGGCCAGGTATACCAGTACCTGGAATGATCTGTAAGATATGGAACTGTCCATCCTAGAGGAGAGAAGGGCAGATGAAGTCATCTTTGAAGAAAGTAAGGATGTTCTCAAGGGCCAAGAACAGACCACAGATCAGGGAGGCTGGGAAGGCACATGGGCTGTCATCAAGAAAACCACTTCCTCGGGCAGCGGTGGCCCACGCCTTTAATCCCAGCACTTGGGAGGCGGAGGCAGGTGGATTTCTGAGTTTGAGGTCAGCCTGGTCTACAGAGTGACAGCCAAAGCTATACAGAGAAACCCTGTCTCGAAAAACAAAACAAACAAATAAACAAACAAACAAATAAATAAATAAAAATAAAAATAAATAAAATAAAAAAATAAATAAAATAAAAAATAAATAAAATAAAAAAATAAAAACCACTTCCTTGGGCTGGAGAGATGACTCAGCGGTTAAGAGCACTGACTGCTCTTCCAGAGGTCTTGAGTTCAATTCACAGTAATTACATGGTGGCTCACAACCATCTGTAATGGGATCTGATGCCCTCTTCTGGTGTGTGTCTGAAGAAAATGCCAATGTACTCATACATAAAATAAATAAATCATATACACACAAACATATATAATATGCATACATACACATACACACATATACATATATATACACACACGCATATATATACATGTATATATGTATGTATGTATATATATATATATATATATATATATATATATATATATATATAAAGAAAACCACTTCCTCATCAAAAGAAGCCCCTTCCCAGGGACCAGTTTCCCCTGAGATGGTAGGAGACTGAGCAGAAGCGTGGGTGTCCTGCTTACAGCTTGGAGAATCCTTGTGCTTTTCTCATCTGCTGCCTTCCCTACTGGGTCCACATAACTTGTTTATACAAATTCATACCCACCCCTCCCTACCCCACACCTGACAAGGTGCTTAGGCGGCGATTAGATCAGCCTACGAGGCTCTTTGCTGGCTTCCCTCCTTGGCTCGTCCTCATCATTCCTGCCTCTCACTCAATAAACCAGATTCTGTTTTCAGATGCCTCATTGGGCTCTGTGTTTTCTAGTCTCCAGGAAGTTCCCATGCTGTTCGGTGTCTTAGGGACATTGTCTGTGTCTCCTCTTCCCTACTTGACTGGTTCTGTCTTGTTGATCTTCCAGGACTCAGGCAAAGACTGAACTTGTTCTGTGAGCTGTCAGCACAGACTGGGTGAAGCCCCCTGCTCAGGGGCCTAGATCAGCTCTCATAGGTACGCATCACCACACCACATTCTCTTGTACGCTGAGAATCCTCTACTGGACCGTGCTTCACCAAGAGCTGGTACCCATCAGATAGGTGTTGACTGAATGAGTGGGCGTGACAGCCACATAGCATTTCCACGAGATAACCCGCAGGTTCCAGATGGAGAACTAAGCCCTCTTTCTAGCATATTCTGGAGCTTGGGAAGGGTATGTGGGAGTTGTTGGTCATATGACAGAGAAAAGATCTGTTGAGATCCTCGTGGGGAGTGAGGAAGTAATTTCTGGAAACAACACAATGAGCCTGGGTTCGTTCCTCAAGGGGACCCGAAGCTCAGCTACATACTAGCATACTAGCTCCTCAAGAATCACCTCCTGTGCCAGGCAGTGGTGGCGCACGCCTTTAATCCCAGCACTTGGGAGGCAGAGGCAGGCAGATTTCTGAGTTCGAGGCCAGCCTGGTCTACAGAGTGAGTTCCAGGACAGCCAGGACTATACAGAGGAACACTGTCTCGAAAAAAAAAAAAAAAAACAGGAAAAGAAGAAGAAGAAGAAGAAGAAGAAGAAGAAGAAGAAGAAGAAGAAGAAGAAGAAGAAGAAGAAGAATCACCTCCTGCGTTGCGAGGAAGTGAGCATCTTCTTTACATGTGTTTGTGTAGAGTCAGATGTAAATGTCCTCGGTCACTCCTGGAAACCATTGACTTAGCTAAACTAGCCTCTCAGCTCTTGGAGTACAATGTATGAGCCACCACATTTAGCTTTTCCAGGGTGCCAGGACTCTGAACTCAGGTCCTTGTTCAATAAGCATTTTACTGACTGAGCCGTCTCCTCGGATGCCCCTCCTCTTCCAAGCCTCCAGTGCATGGCCCTTTTTTGGGGGGAGGGGGAGTTGTTTGTTTTTTGTTTTTGTTTCGAGACAGGGTTTCTCTGTGTGTGGTCCTGGCTGTCCTGGAACTCACTCTGTAGACCAGGCTGGCCTCGAACTCAGAAATCCGCCTGCCTCTGCCTCCCAGAGTGCTGGGATTACAGGCGTGCACCACCATGCCCGGCGGTGGTGGTGGTGGTGATTGGGGGTTTCTGGGAATCCAACCTGAGGCCTTACACATCCTCGGCAAGTCCTCAACCGTTCACTTTTTGTTTTGTTTTGAGTCAGCTCCTCGTTAAGTTGTCCAGGATTGTCTCGAGCTCCCTCTGTGGCCTAGGGAGAACCTGAGCTTTTGATCCTTCTGCCTCTGCCTCCTGAATATCTGGGGTTAGAGTCCTGCACCAGAAGGTCTGCTGTGCCCAGCTGTTTTTGAAATTGTGATAAAATAAGCATAATATAAGTTATCACCTCGAGCCGTGTTTCTGCGTACGGGACAGAGGTGCTCACGCTGTTGCGTAACTGACTACAGACCGTTTCCATCTTGCAAACGTGACACTCAGCACTCATTAACCAGCTTCCATTTCTTCCTCCCCAGTTCCTGGCAACTGCCGTTCTACTCTTGGTCTCTGCGACTTTGGCAGCTCTTGATACGCCCTAGGAAGGCAATCGTACAGTGGTTGTCTTTGGCGGACCATCTTATTAACCTCAGCATGCTGTCTCCAGGCTCAGGGTGTCTTTCCTTCAGGAGGTCAAGGGATGCCCTGTTGTAGTTCCGCACCACACTCCCCTGGTCCTTTTGTCAGCCTATGAGTGCTTCAGTCGCTTTCACTATGGGCTATTGTGAACGGTACGGCTACCTCTACAAGTATGGAGACATCTCTAAGAGTCTGCTTTCAATTTTCCAGTCTATGAACTGACCCTATCTAAATGCAATCCTCTATAGCCGCATGTGTTTGAACATTTCTTTTCCTGCTGGTGGCGCTGTTTTGGGAGGTTGGAGGATCTTTTAGACACAGGGCTCAGCTGGCAGATAGATGTAAGGGTATAGGGTGAGGCCAGAGCGTTTACATTGATAGAGATTGAGCCCAAGGCCTCCTTGAACATGCTAGACAAGCAATGGAAAGCAGCCACGCCCCAGCCCCTCCCCCTTTTATGTATTTATTATTTTATTTTATTTATTTATGTATTAATTTTTTTTGTTTTTTTGTTTTTGTTTTTTCGAGACAGGGTTTCTCTGTATAGCCCTGGCTGTCCTGGAACTCACTCTGTAGACCAGGCTGGCCTCGAAACTCAGAATTCCACCTGCCTCTGCCTCCCAAGTGCTGGGATTAAAGGCATGCGCCACCACTGCCTGGCCTTTTTATTTTTGTTTTTTTTGAGACAGAGTCTCACTAAGTTGCCCAAGCTGGATTTGAATTCACTCTGTACCTTAAGCAGGGCCTTCTTCCACCTGAACTGTCTGTGTTCTGATCGGTCACAAGTATAGGACTAAGGTGGCATGTGCTCCTCTAACTATGGTGTTAACTGTGTCTTCACTGTCATGGTGGACTACATCCCCTCAAACTACAAGCCAGAATAAATCCCTCTTTTTTTTTTTCTTTTTTTTTTTTTCTTTTTTTTGGTTTTTTGAGACAGGGTTTCTCTGTGTGGTCCTGACTGTCCTGGAACTCACTCTGTAGACCAGGCTGGCCTCGAACTCAGAAATCCACCTGCCTCTACCTCCCAAGTGCTGGGATTAAAGGCGTGTGCCACCACTGCCCGATCCAATCCCTCTTCTTTTAAATCGCCCCTTGCTAGGTAATTGGTAGCAATATTGAGGAAAATATTTCTGAATCATTGAATCAGAAAATTGGTACCATACAGAAAATGTGGTATATTTATACAATGGAGTATTACTCAGCAATTAAAAATAATGAACTCATGAAATTTGTAGGTAAATGGTTAGATCTGGAAAATATCATCCTAAGTGAGCTAACCCAATCACAAAAGAATACACATGAAATGCAATCACTGATAAGTGGCTATTAATAAGCCCAGAAGCCCTAAATACTCAAGGCACAATTAGCAAGTCAAATGACTCCCAAGAAAAAGAAAGGAGAGGACCCTGGTCCTGTAAAGATTGGATCCAGTATTGTAGACCCAGAACAGAGAAATCGTGGGGGGGCGGGGGATGAGTGGGGAATAGGGGGGGGGAGGAATTATGGGACATATGGTGGGAGGTAACTGGGAAAGGGGAAAGCCTTTGGAATGTAAACATAGAATATAGAAAATAAAAATTAAAAAAAAAGAATAGACAAAAAAAAAAAAAGAAAGAAAAGAAAGAAAGAAAATTGGTACCAACAGTGGGGTTGTTGCTGTGAGAAACCTGATTTTGTGACTTCTCAGCCTTGGGAGGAACGGGGGAGAGTCTGGAGAAGGCCCAAGATTCTGTAAGGAGGTCTGAGTGGGCAATTCTGGTCGACCTTCAAAAGACCAGAATATGGACAGAAATGGACACACTGAAGAGTCAGCTCAAAAGGTTTTAGAAGGGTAACAAGAAACTCTATCTGGGACTCCAACTAGAGTTCATTCCTGTTACATTCTTGCAAAGAATTGATCTACAGTCTGCTTATATCCGGAAAAACTGGAGCAAGGGTAAATCCAAAAGGAATGGAAGTTTGGGCAGTGGGGGCACACGCCTTTAATCCTAGCACTTGGGAGGCAGAGGCAGGTGGATGTCTGTGAGTTCCAGGCCAGCCAGAGCCACACAGTAAGACTCTGTCTCCAAAAAGAAAACAGATTAAGGAAACAGAAAGACATGACAAGGGGGCAATCTGGAAAAGGAGCAGAAACCTGATTAATGCAGACAGTGGGGTGGGGGGAGGGACCCCACCAGCCTTGTGGCCTGCTGGGAAATGATCTGGGCTGGGTAAAGGATGTCAGCCCGGAAAAGTTTCCAGAGTCAGATCTCGGGTTTATTTCTCTTATACATTTAAGTAACATAAAAAATAAAACTATGGTAAAAGGTTTCCACGTGACCCTGATCACAGCAGATCTTTAGGCATAGCTACATAGAAACCCCCTAGCAAGGCAGGAAAGCACCTGGGACCTTTACAATAAGAATGAGATAGGGTAGAGAATGAGCTCTGTGTAGCCCTGGCTGTCCTGGAACTGCAGACCAGGCTAGCCTTGAACTCACAGAGATAAGCCTGGCTCTGCCTCCCAAGTGCTGGGATTAAAGGCCTGAGCCAGCAAGCCCAAACAGAATGAGCTGTATTAACTAACTGATAATAGAGCTCAGGAGGAGGGCCTGGGGAGGAAGGATTTGTGATAAGCATCAGGATAGGTTCTACGGCTGGAGGATACAAAGCCCATGGACCCCGCTCATGAAGTGGGGCTCTGCTCACAGGATATTGGGGTTCAGGAATGCTGCCTCTATAGAACAGCAAATCGACACCAGGTGTTCACTCTGGCCTTCCAGGGGAACAGGCACCAGTGTTTTCTCTCCTTTGAAGTAAACAGGTCCTTGTAGTGAACAAGCCCAGTTCCTCCGATGTTCTCTTGAAGCTGAGCCTCCTATAGATGGGACGGGAGGGGCTGAAAGGTTAGAGAGAAGCCTCGCAGTCTGTCCCAAGATAACTGGAAATGTGTCTTAAGGGAAAGACACATTGAAAGTTCCTGGGTGTAACACATTTGAGAATCTTCCATTTAAAAGTATGTAATTTATCTCTTGATTTCTCACAGGACTCACAGTTAAGAGACTGTTTTGAGTCTTAGAAGGGAATTTCAACTTTAGACTTTGGAACAGTGTTGGAATGAGACTATGGGGATTTTTGAAGTCAGACTGGATGGGTTTTATAAAATGGGACGGCTATGTGCCTGTAGGGGCCAGGAGCAGAACGCTGTGCTTTGACTGTGAAACGCCCCCTACAGTCTCCTGCGTTTAGATATTTCATCTCTGGCTGGGAGTACTGTTGGTGAGATTGCACAAGCTTTCAGATCCGGTTCCTAGCTAGTAGGTGGGAGATGTGTGTCTGAGGGCTCTGAGTTTAATGTTCTACTGAGACGTGAGCAGGCAGCCTGGGGGGAGGGGGAGCCACGCCCAACTCCACACCTTTCCCATCACGGTAGACTGAACCTTCTTCCTTTAAGTTATACTCGTTAGGTATTTGGTCACGGCAATGAGGAAAATAACCAAGACAACTAACTAAAAAGAATACCCAGTGCTGCTGCTGGATATTCTAGGAACTTCATTTTTATTTTATTTTTTAGACTTGCCATGTAGTCCTGGATGGCCTAGAACTCACTACGTAGTTCAAGCTGGCTTCAAACTTAGAGCCATCCTCCTGACTCAGTCTCTTAAATGCTAAAATTACGAATGTGTACTACCACACCCAGCTCCCATTTTTACATTTATTTAGTTGTTTTGTTTGGTTGGCCTAAAACTCACTCTGTAGATCAGGCTGGCTTTGAACTCATGCAGCTCTGCCTGCCTGTGCCCAGACCTGACACAGGGTCCCACTGTATATCCACGACTAGCCTATGTAGATCGGGCTGACCTCAAACTCACAAAGATGCTCCTGCCTCTGCCTCCCTGAAACTGGGATTAAAGGTGTGAGACAGCACAACCGGCTATTTATTTACTTTGGGGGAGGGACAGGGCTGTTTTTCTCAGGGGCTGGGACACTTTACACCCTCCAGCAGGACACAAGGGTTCCAGAATCTCCGCATTCCCACCAGTACAGCATCCATGCCGTTTGATTTAAAAACAACAACAACAACAACAACCACAACAAACACAGACACACACACACACACACACACACACACACACCGTTTTTTGGTCAGGTTTAGATCTAAACATTTTTATTTATGTGTATGTGTGAATGTGTGTCACAGGAGTGTGAGTGCTCATAGAGCTCAGAAGAGGGTTTCAGAGCCCCTGGAGCTAGAGTGACCGGCAGGCAGGAACTACCCGGCTTGGGTCCTGAGAACTGAGTTGGGTCCTCTGGAAAGCAGCAAGCCCTTAACTGCCGAACCTCCTGTCCAGCCTGGCACTTGACTTTTTTGTTGTTGTTGTTTTTTCGAGACAGGGTTTCTCTGTGTAGCCCTGGCTATCCTAGAACTCACTCTGTAGACCAGGCTGGCCTCGAACTCAGAAATCTGCCCGCCTCTGCCTCCCAAGTGCTGGGATTAAAGGCGTCCGCCACCACTGCCTGGCTCTTTTTTTTTAAGCAACCAGTCTAATGGATGTGGAGAAATAATTTCTTTGTTTCCCTCATTAGTAGTGATGTTGAACAACATTCAAACCTGCTGGGCGTTTGTGCCTCTTTCTTCGAGAAATGTTACTTAAGCACACAGGGATTTCCGTTGCTGAGGTTGGACTGTGGAGGTTGTTCATATAGCTTAGATGTTAACCTCTCCTCAGAAGAACAAGGATGTCCTCTTCCTTTCTTTGCCAGCTTCTTACTGTATAGCTTGGTCTAACCTCAGTCGTCTGTCCTCCTGCCTCAGCCTTCTGAGTGCTGGGACTACAGGTGTATGTGATACCCCTAGCGTTCCCTCCCCTTCTTCAGGGTGACTTCCCGCTCTGCTGATTGTCTCCTTAGATGCACATGCTCTGCTCTTCTGGGGCCTCTTTTCTCATTTAAACCTCGGGTCCCCGCCTTAACCTGACCTCACCTGGCTTTCTTTCCTTTTTTTCTTTTTCTTTCTTTCTTTCTTTCTTTCTTTCTTTCTTTCTTTTCTTTTCTTTTCTTTTCTTTTCTTTTCTTTTCTTTTCTTTCTTTTTTAAAGTATATGTAAGTACACTGTTTCCAAATCTCATTGCGGATGGTTGTGAGCTACCAAATGCTTGCTGGGATTTGAACTCAGGACCTTTGGAAGAGAAGTCAGTGCTCCAGCCCCCTCACCTAGCTTTCTTCAGCGAGAGCCTGTGGAGCTGGGAGGAGCCATAGGATTAATGCTGCCTTTCCACGGTTGGGTCTGAGCCTGACTCAGTCTGTTCGTCATGCATCCACACGGCTACTCACCCATCTGTCCATCCATCCAGCTCCCACTCACCCAGAGGGAAGCAGAGTTCCAGCACCGAGCAGCTTAGCGCTGTGACTCCGGACAAGACAACCTTCCCAGATTTCAGTTCTGACGGTAAAGCAGTCTGAGCAGATCTGTAAAGCAGATCTGAGGCCTAGGGGTGGTGCTCAGACCTGCCACACCCCAGGTCTCTTCTACACAGCAGAAAGGAAGAAAAGAAAAAAGAGTTTGCAATTGCCCTACTGGGCAGTTTGGAGAGCTGACTGTGCAGTGGAAAGGGTCTGTTGGGCCTGGACGCACAGCTTCTCAGGCCAGCCTTGAGTGGATACCTTCTCAGGGGCCTCTTGAATGTCACAGTCGAGAAACAAATGCTAGGCGGGCAGGTTGGTGCACACCTAGGATCCCAGGGCTCAGGAAGCTGAGGTAGGAGGGTTGCGAGTTTGAGGCCAGTTTGAGCTGTACACTGAGACCCTACTTCAAAGGGGCAGGGGGGAGGGGGGAGAGGGTGGGGGAGAGGGGAAAGGCTTGAAGCTTTCTGAGAATTAAATTATTTCCCCGTGAGATCATCAAGTTGTTAGCAATGTAAGCAGAATCCTGTCTGTTTTCCCCGTGGTGACAGTGAGGAGACTTTCCCTCCAGAGGTTCTGACCTTGAAGGTTTATACAGAGTGCGCAGGGACTTTCCCCTAATGACAGCAGACCTTGATCAGATTGCCCTGGGTGGAGGCAGAGATAAGGCAAGTGTTACGCTCTGTGAGGACAGGGACAGGAAAGCTGCAGAGAGGTGTCCCCCCCCCCCCCAGTCCTTCTGTGAGAGGCCTCTGGCCCTCGGTCTTCTCAGTCTAGAGCAGATTCCAGGCATTTAAAGCGGAACCAGGAAACCGGGACTGAAGGCCCCGCTTCTGATCCTGGCTCTGTGCACAGCTTGCTCCTGGTCTGGGTCTCAGAGCCACGTTTGTAATATGAACATGAGAAAAATGCTAGGGAAGGTGTGCTGACCTGGCGGGGAGACGCACAGCCCGCACACAGTGGGGTCCGAAGCAACAGTGGCTCCTCCCCCTTCCCCTCCCCTTTTTCTCAAGCTTGCCTTTGCATAGGTATATGTATCCCCTCAGGCCCAGTCTCCTGAGACTCCCGTGCTAATTACCACGGGGTTGAACATGGTCAGGGCTTCTGGGATCTATTGCCCACCTGTTTTGCACCATGAAAACTTTTCCCTCCCCTTGGCTGCGAGCCTTGTCTGAAATCCTGGCCCATCTTGACCGGACTGTTTAGGACATACAGGCTGCTCTGGTCTCTGACACAAACTGTACTTTCAGTGGTTACATCTGTCCCTGGCATGTCCCCAATGGGACGGGGAGAGCCTGAGGAACAGAGCACGGATCTGACTCACGCCTCTGTTAGAGGTTCAGTGTGTGCTGTAGCTCAGTGCTCTCGGAAACAGTCTGAACAATCCGGGTGCCCACAGACAGACACACTGCCACAGACAGACACACTGCGTAGCTGGCAGACAAACAGACGGGACCTCCTCATCCACCATCCTATACACGACACCCACCCCACACACATAGCGACCTACTTCCTTCAAGGAGATGTCAAAAGGGGACAAGAGATGTAAGTCCATGGGAGAGTGCCCGCCCCGATACATCGGCCACTCGGTTCACTCCCCGGCATCACAAGAACTTAAGGCAGTGTGGTTAACGAAAAAGGATGCCCAAACTGGGTGTGGTAGTTCACACCGGTAGTTCCAATACTTGAGAGACTGGCAAGTAGATCGCTGTGAGTTCAAGGACATCCTAGTCTACACAAAAATAAAGTACAAATCAAAAGATAGAAAGGAAAGAAGGAATGAAGGTCAGTATGTGCATCTTATTTAATGTGTAAAACATAGAGGTGCCCAGAACAGAGTGAGTGCGTCTTCCCTCCGTGGGGTCTGAGCCTCCTGTTGATACCATTAACACTCTATGCTGTGCCCTAAGGGAGGAGGAGAATTCTAGAATCTTGCCGATGGAGGAGGCTACAGAAGAGCCAGGCCACTTTTCTAATTTCCTGCCGGATCTCAAAGAAGGAAGCGAGTTTCTTCGGTCTGCACATTCTGGACTAGGACCTGAGGCTCTTTCTTTCACAACTCCTGTAGACAGTGTCCCCATCGCTTCTCCTTCCTCCACTTCCTCCTCCCTGCTCTCTCCCCTCCCCCATCTTTTATTAATCTCTCTCCACATCAGTCCAGGTTTATTGTTGGCACAGAACAGAGGGGCAAATGCGGCCCTAGAAAAGGGAATGGTCCGGGCTGGGGGAGGGAGTGGGGTTCATGCTTAGCAAGTGGCCTAATGGAGACCTGAGCCTTCTGCTGCACTCCCCGCCATGCCGGGTGCCTCTCCTCTGCGATGCCAATGGGAGAGTCAGTTCCCACTCCTAGCTGAGAAGAAAGGGGAAAGGCCCAGGCCTATTGGGGACGGTAGGTGGCACCAATGATGGCAAAAGGCCAGAACAGTGGCCTTCTGGCAGAATATGGCCTTGCTTTACACATTCTCTTAGGAATGCAGCAGGACAGCTCCCTGCTCAGGGCAAGGGGGACCCAGCCAGAAGGCTTCAGCGGCTTCCACGGCCCAGCGCGGCTCAGGATCACTCCCCCTGCTGGACGCCTCGGGTAATACAAGCTACCAACATGCTTTTAGAGCTTGTTTACCATCTCAGCTCCTTGACTTCCTGTTCCAGATGATGATGATGGATGATGATGAGGATGAGGATGAGGATGAGGATGAGGAGGAGGAGGAGGAGGAGGAGGAGGAGGAGGAGGAGGAGGAGGAGGAGGATGAGGAGGAGGAGGAGGAGGAGGAGGAGGAGGAGGAGGAGGAGGAGGAGGAGGAGGAGGAGGAGGAGGACGAAGACGACGACGATGAAGGTCAAGATGGTACATATAAAGATTTTTTCCCACCAGAAACACCACTTTATGGATTCCAAAGGCATTATTTAAAATGCCTTTAGGGAGCTGGAGAGATAGCTCAGTGATTAGCAGCATTTGTTTTGCTCTCTGCTGGCTCGCAACTGCCTGCTAACTCCATCACTAAGGGGAGAGATGGCCTTCGACCTCCATGGGAACCTTCACACACATAGACATCTTCCCTCACCCCCAAAGACACACTTGCATTCACGTAATTTAAAATAACAAAACTAAACTACATAATCCTTCACAAGAATAATTATTGCTACTTTTTTGTTTTGTTTTAAAGACGGTCTCACTATGGCTGGCTGGCTGGCTGGCTGGCTGGGAACTTGCTCTGTAGACCAGGCTGGCATCAAACTCTGAGAGCCTCCTGTCTCTCTGCCTCTCCAGTGCTGGGACTAGATGTGTGCACTACCACACCTAGCTGAGATTTCTTTTGCTCTCTATCTTTTTCCTCCTCCTCCCCTTCCCCATGTCCTGCTCTTCCCTACTGCTTTCTGTTCTTTTTAATGAAGTGCTGGGACTTGAACCTGGAGCCTCATATGCATTAGGCAAGAGCTCTACCACTGAGCTGTTCCAGTGTCCCTGGAAGTGAATGTGTTTTAGAGGAGGCATTTTGTCCCTGTGCCGCTCACACGGGCCCATTCACCGGGCTCTCACTGCTGTCTGGCCGGAGCACATTACCATCTCAGTTCTATGCTTACCTCTGGTGTGTCGTCTGTGCGCTTACACAGACTCACACGCATGTGGGACTTACGGCATGGAGTCATGTGTCACTTCATAATGGAGGTATGTTCTGAGAAATGACTTGTTGAGCAGTTCCACCACTGTGCAAACATAGAGGGCACTTGCACAGACTGGACCGGCTAATGTCAGCAGGTGGTATAATTTTACAGGACTACTAGCTATGGACTACTACTATGCCAGTGTTCGGGAGTTTAAGGCAGGCAGGTTAGGAGTTCAAGCCCAGCCTGAGCTACAGAGTGAGGCATTCCAAGCAGAACAAAAACCTTCTAGGATTACCATTGTATACATGATCTGTCATCAACCAAAACCTCTCTCTGTGTGTGTGTGTGTGTGTGTGTGTGTGTGTGATGTGAATAGGAAGAGGCAACTTATGTTTGCATATGTGTGCATATGAGAATCTTTTTTATATAAATGTTTTATTGACTCTGTGAGTTTCACATCATGCACACCCCAGCCCCACACATCTCCCTTTCCCTTCATATCCACCCTCCAGCCTTACAACATCCCCCTAGAAGAAAATAAAAAATAAAAATAAAAAACAAAAAACCCCTCCCCAGACAAAAACAGAACCAACCCACCTCACTGTGGAAGCTGTAGTGTGTCACAGCGTGTATCACAGTGTGTGTCACAGTGTACCTTTTTGTCCACACATCTTTACCTGCAAATGTTCATTGCAATGAGTCATTGGTCTGGTTTGAGGTCTCTGGCTTCTGCTACACCATCAATATTGTATCCTTACTGGAACTCCTCTAGGATATCCTTTTGTTACCCTATGTCATGGAGATCCTGCAGCTTTGAAACTGTAATCTCACCACATGCTTTAGCAGTTATAGCTGAGGTAAATGCTGAGGTGGGCCAACTCAAAGCCTTGGATGTGGGCTTGGGTAACTTGGTCAGCCTGCCAGCTCTCCCACACCCACACCACCAGGGTGAGCTCTCCTCCATTGCCCCAGAGTGCTCACCCAGTGCCACAGCCTGGGCAGGGCCAGCTCTCCCACTCTCATGCCCTCCGGGAGGGTTCACTGACTCCTTTGCTACCAGGACCAGCTCTGCCATGCTGCCCAGGCAAGATGCAGGACCTGCTTTTATTTATTTATTTATTTATTTATTTATTTATTTATTTTCGAGACAGGGTTTCTCTGTGTAGCCTTAGCTGTCCTGGAACTCACTCTGCAGACCAGGCTGGCCTCAAACTCAGAAATCCGCCTGCCTCTGCCTCCCAAGTGCTGGGATTAAATGCGTGTGCCACCACCACCCGGCTAGGACCTGCTCTCTTGAGTGCTGTAGCCAGTGAGGGGCAGGACCAGCTCTCTAGCTGGGTGGGGGGAGAGATTTTTTTTTTTAACATAGAATCTCCTGTAGCTCGGCTGACCTTGAACACATCTCCTGTAGCTCGGCTGACCTTGAACACGCTGTGTACTGAATTCATTTATGAGTATTGGCATTTGTGCTGGATGGATACACGTGCATGTCAGATATATTCTAGAGGCCAGGAAGGACTTGACAAGTACTCTGTGAAGAATCACTGTATTAAGGGAGAAAGACAGAAGATAAAAAGATTCTGATAGCTTGTCAGTGGCTGATAAGGAAGGTTACTAGCTGTCCCAGCTTTCCTAGTTTTAGCGTTGAAAGTCCTGCATGCTGGGCTAACCTGGAGAGCTGATCACTGTATGGGCCTGGCCACCAGTATCTTTACTGTCATGTTCTTTTGATGACTGTGACAGAGTTGAAGTGACTCTCTGACCACAATATATCAAAACAAACACAAGGACACCATGCAACTGAAAGTCATTAGGTAGGCACCTTACCTCTGAGCTAGCACAAATGACTAATGCCCTTTGACCCAGCCCAGCTCCAGCCCAGCTTTGATCCTTCTGCTCTCTAGATAAGAATAGTCAGGATGGTCAGTCATCAGATTGTTATTGCTTCTTCATGATGCTCAACCCAGAGCGGACTTGATTCCCTGAGTACTCACCAAAATCACCCAGCACAATCTCATGCCTGTACTGAAATTTCTGGAATTTTGGTTTCACTTAAAAATATGGAAATAATCCAAGCATGGTTGCACATGCCTTTAATCTTAGCCTTGTGAGGCAGAGGCAGCTGCATCTCTATGAGTTCAAGGCCAGCCTGTTCTACAGAGTGAGTTCCAGGACAGCCAGGGCTAAACAAAGAAACCCTGTCTCGAAAACAAAACAAAACAACAACAAGCCCACAGGAACGTTATAAAAATGTTTTTGTTTTAATCCTAGTTGTAGGGATATGGGGCTGCTTCAGACCATCTGAAGCAGCATCTGACCCTGATTTGCCCCATGCCCTAGCAGAGGTGTGTTTTTTGACAGCTGCAGATAGTTTCTGCAATTGTATGACACTTGGAATTCTGGGAACTTTTCAAAGGGAACTTTCCTGACAGGTGGTGTTGATGGTTGTTGCTCGTTCAGGGGAGTTGGATGCAGTTTGTTAGTAGTTGTGCTCAGGAAGAAAGAAATTATATTCAAAGATCTCGATTTCTCTTTCTGTCCTCCAACCTTTTCCTCTCCTGTCTAATGATAGGAAGTGAAACCTGGGTAGGGGGGTAAAGGATGGGAAGTCGAAGAATCCACAAAGTTGCAAAGATCAGCCACACATGCCCAGTAGTGACCCTATCCTAACTGGGTCTTATCAGGATGCCCCACAGTTTGCCGTAGTCAAAAGGACAACAGTAAGATTAATTTTCATATTGTGACAATCAGACCCTAACTCCCTTGGAGCCTGACCCTAATGATTTGCAAACTGTCTTTAATCCCTACACTTGGAAAGCAGAAGCAGGCAAATCTCTAAATTTAAGGTCAGCCTGATCTACATAGTAAGTTCCAGGACAGCCAGGGCTACACGGAGAAACCCTGTCTTAAATACAACAGTAAAAACAAACAAACAAAGAAAAAAAACCCAAAAAAACCAAAAACCTTTAGAGCCTAAGTCCTGGTGGCCTAATGCCCCACTTACCCTGAATAAACAACTTCAAGAAATATAACTGTTGCTGTAAATTTTACTACTTGATAAGGTGAAAAGATGCTTATCTACCCAAAGATGATCCTACAGATAAGACCAGGGCACTTCCATTAACTGTAATAAAAGAACAACCATTAATTTGCCCTCTGTGTCTGTCACACAGAATATTTCATTTTTATTTTATGTGAGTGGGTGTTTTGCCTGCGTGTATGTGTACCATATGCTTGCAGTGCCTCAGAGGCCAGAAGATGGTGCTGTATCCCTTGAAACTAGAGTTACAGATGGTTGTGAGCTGCTGTGTGGGCTCCTGTGAACTGAACCCTGGTTAGTTAGAAAGAGCAACTAGTGTTCTTAACCACTGAGCCACCTCTCCAGTCTCTGCAATAGATTTTCCTTAGATTTCCCTATGATGTCTCTTGTGGTCCACTAAACCCACTTACCCTATTCCCTTTGCTAATCAGCATCGTTCTTAGTGAGGCCTCTGTAGCCATGTAGAGAACTGCCTCCTTGTCTCTCTGGGCCCCTCTTCACTCTGGTGCTTGTGGTCGCTATCCGAGGGGCCTGTGGGCAGCTGAAGGTCCCTGGCTGGGGTGGCCCTCTGGTGGCCTTGAGATCCAGGACTGAAGACTGCCGCTGCACATCAAGTCACAAGTTAAGAAGTTCCTGCCAGCCCCTTGCAAAGGGCCTTATTTCTATATAGCTGAAGGGCTCTGCTGGCTTTGCTACAACTGAATGAGACCTAAAAGCAACCCGGAAGTGGAAAGCGTCCGAGGTTAAGAGGCCGTTCCTCCTCTGGCAGCCTCCCTCATGCTCAGCAGGACAAAACAGGCCGGGGCTGGTTCCGGGTGCAAGGACCCCTCTTGTTGCTCCTCTCACCCCTTTCAGGTCCCTGCATTTGCCTCTGCTCTTCACAGGGGGAGGGGCAGAGCTGATAGTGTTTGTACCTGACATTTCCCCCTCCCAGGTCGACCTCCCAATCCAAGAGAAATACAGGTAACAGGTGTTCACTTCCTCCAGGCTGCTGAGTCTTCTTTCCCTCACAACTGGCTCTCGGATGGGTACAGTTTGTAAAGTTTTCCTTCAAGGTCAGTCCAGTCTGACTAGCTGGATGAGTTTGGCTCCAGAGTGAGACTGGAGTTTACTTCATGAGTCAGGGGGGGCCTGTGTTCTCAGTGTGGAGCATGCCCGTCTGGGCCAAGTCAAAGTGCTAAGATTAGGTCTTGTCCCTGACGATAGAGGATCCACTACACCTCTCATTGGGCTCGTATAATGGGCCTTGTTGTGCTCTCTATTTCCTTGACACACCTCTGGGATGTATTCTCTGAATCTCATTCTCAAATCCTTAAAAAGAAAAAGACAAATCCCAACAAATTACTTTCCTTTGTAACAAAATTTGGCCCTGGTACCCAGATCAGGAGTGCTGCCCACCTCGTGACATATTAAGCTATAGCTACATTCTTCAAGCAGATCTCTTTTGCTGTAATTTAGGGAAAAGCCTGAAATCCCTGGGAGCCAAACCCCCACAGTCTCGTAGCAGAAGCCTCGGATATGAGAAAGATGTCATGAGTGCCTGTGTAAATTACTTTTCTCACTGCTGTGGCCAAATGCTTGGCAAAGCATCTTTGGGAAGGGGAGTTTACTTCTGCTTGAGGTTTGAAGGTATAGACACACTCACAGAGGGCTGGGGGGGCTAGGTGGGGAGTCTTGATGCAGGAGCATCCACTGTCAGGAAGCAGAGGGGGGAGGGGCAGGGGGAGGGGGAAGAGGGAGGGGGAGGGGAGGGCTGCTATGCTGTGCTTGGGCTACCTTCACCTGTGTACCCAGTCTGCACAAAAGTGCTGCCTTCATTTAGGCTGGGTCTTCCCACCTCAGTTAATCCAGTCTAGAAACCCACAGAGACGCTCAGAGGTTTGTTTCTTGGATGTTGCTACAACCTGTCACGTTGACAGTCGATGCCAACCATCACAGTAGCTTGGTAGACCCTCTTACACTAACCCACCCCACCCCCCCAAGACTCAGTCCCAGATGATGGTCTCCATGATTCTTCCTTTATATAAGAACCTACCCAACCACTGGCTTCTCTGTCACCAGCCTCGTCTCCACCTAGAACTCTGATCCCATCTGTCTTAGTTGTTTTTCTATTGCTGCAATAAGACTTATGAACGGAAGAGCTTGTTTGGGACTCACAGTTCAGAAGGGTAGAGTCCATCATCATGATGGCAGGGAGCGTGGCAGCAGCGGGCAGGCATGGTGCTGAAGAGCACTGACAGCTTCATCTTGACCCCTGGTCTTCCGACTAATTGGCTGGAAGCAACCGCATCCTTGCTTTCAGGCCAGCCTGTCTCCGAGGGGTAACTAACAGACAGCCCCTCCCTGTGCCCTTTAGGGATCTTTCTGCCTGGGAAGGGTGTCCAGCTGCTACCCTTCTATTCCAGTTTGCTTTCTGTTGCTATGATAAACACATAACCAAAAGCGACTTGGGGAGGAAGGGGTTTATTTTAGCTCAGGGGTTCTAGTCCCTCTTTCAGGGAGGCCAAGGCAGGAACCCAAGGCAGAGGCTTAAAGCAGAAACTGAGGAGGAATGTTTTTACTGGTGTGCTCTCTCTGGCTTGCTCAGCTGGCTTTTTATACAGTCCAGGCCCACATGTATAGGATGTATATCACCCATAGTGAACGGGACAGTCCTACATCGATTAGCAATCAAGATAATGCCCCCACAGACATGCCCTACAGGCCAAGCTGATGCAGGACCGTTTTCAGTCGAGGTTCCCTTCTCTCAGACAGATTCAGTTGACAAGGAGTAAGTGAATTCAGATTTTTATAGTTTGCTTTTTAAAAATTTGGTGGTATTTGTTGTTTGTTTTAGAAAGGGTTTCATGTAGCCCAGGCTGTCCTTGGCTGGTCACGTTAGGGTTGAAGATGACCTTGAACTTCTGACTCACTGTCTCTTACCTTCCAAGCACTGGATTATAGATATGCCTGGCTTCAGATTGTCTTCTTATGCTTAGCAAAACTTATTGGCCCAATTAGCTATGAAACTAGACCAGATCTCAATAATCTTCAAGACCTTACAAGACCAAGCTGAGTTTCTTGTCTCAGATGTACTCCAAAACTGTGAGTGGGATGTGAAGTGAACAAGTAAAAAAAAAAAAAATTAAATTTAAACAACAAACTGTGTGCTTTTGCTATGCTTATGGTGGCACAACAGGGTACCTACCCAGCCCTAGGAGAAGGATGCTGTGTCTATGCCAGTCCACTGAAGACACAATACCTGTGGTGGTTTAAATGAGAATGACCCCCATAAGCTCACATGTTTAAATGTTTGGTTCCCAGATGGTGGAAGTGTTTGTGTTTGGGAAGAATTAGGAGATGCAGCCTTGTTGGAGGATTGTTGTGGATGGGCCAGGTGCCACTTCTCCTCTCCTGGGAGGGGCTGTGGACAAGGAGTGAGTCACGTACTCAGGTGACTTCTTTTTTTTTAATTTTTTAATTTTTTAATTTTTTAATTTTTTTTGTTTTTCAAGACAGGGTTTCTCTGTGTAGCCCTGGCTGTCCTGGAACTCACTCTGTAGACCAGGCTGGCCTTGAACTCAGAAATCCGCCTGCCTCTGCCTCCCAAGTGCTGGGATTAAAGGCGTGCACCACCATTCCCGGCCTCAGGTGACTTCTTATGAACCAATCTCCTAATGAATAAAGAAGCCAACCACTGGGTGAGTAGGCGGGACTTCCGGGTAGGACAGAGGAAGAGAGGAGGCAGGAGAGAGTTAGGTCTTTTGGACTGGGGTAGCGTGAGGACAAGGTGTAATTATGAGCGTCTCCCGGTTTCAATGGCAGATCCGTCAGGATTTGTCACCAGAGCATTTAGATTTAATAAGGCTTACAAGTTAGGATTTTAGTTGTGGCACCCAGCAATTGAGTTACCTTTGTTTCTGAACTAAGTTTGTTTTGCGGTTTTTCTTCACACAGCGGCTTGTCTGGGTTCAAGAGAGAAAGGGACGGCAGCAGAGCATGGGTTTGTCTGAGGTGCACCACAAAGGTTGTGGGGCTTTTGAAGCACAGGGCTGGCGTGGTAGTGGGAATCTTTGAGTTGGGTGGAGATGTTTCGGGAGCTCCAGGCCAGAGAGTCTCCACAAGATAAAAACAGGTCGGCCATTACCCGCTAGTGCTTGGCCAACCAGACCCCACGGAGCAGAGAGCTGCTGGCACAAGTGCAGGAATGTGCCAGTTCGTTTTTTTTTTTTTTTAATATTTCCTGAAACGGAGGACATGTGTCACTGGGGCTGGGCTTTCAGGTTTCAAAAGCCCATGCGACGCCCAATTAGCTTTCTCTGCATTGTGGTTGTATCTCAAGAAGTAAGGTCTCAGCTGCTGTGCCTGCACAGTGCCTGCCTGCTTGCACCATGCTCTCCAATGGTCATAGACTCACTCTCTGAAACTGCAAGCTGAAGTGGACACTCAAGGGTTCTTTGGAAAGTTGGTTGTGTCGGATGGTGTTTTGCTGGGGTGAACACTTGAAGGGAATGTCTTGCTCAAGTGGAGACGCGGGTGAAAGCGTGTTTTGCTAAAGCAAGCACGTGAGAGGACACATGGCGACGGATTCTTCCGTAACAACACACATGTATTGGTTCGCCTTACGTGCATTGTTGAGCTCGATTTGTCGTGACTCCATAGAGAGAGAAACGCACCACAAAGCTTGTGGTGTGTTGGTGGCTTCTTGCTGCTTCTGAGGACTTGGGCCCTATAGGCAGAGTTCTGTCAGCTGATACAAAACCTGGAGTTTTGCTAATCTTACTAAGCCCCTTGGAGGTCATTTGATGTTTGGAGGGAGTATCAATAGGACTTAACAGACTGTGAGGGAGGGGCTTGCTTGTAGAGTTAGCTCCGCAAACGCTTCTTGGTCTTCACTGATCATTACATTGTTGAGAGAGGTGCAGCCAAGAACTTATGGCATCCCTGATGGTCCTAATCCCTCAGGCTGACTCCTGCCGACGTGGCTGAAGCCTGGCCATTCCTGCTAGGTTGTGCCACTGCCGACACTACTGAACCGGACTGCTAGTATATCTGTGAAGTATTTTTGCATGGATCGAGCTGCTGTTGCTGACCTGTGAACTGAACTGCTGATTTCTTTCTTTCTTTCTTTCTTTCTTTCTTTCTTTCTTCCTTCCTTCCTTCCTTCCTTCCTTCCTTTCTTTCTTTCTTTCTTTCTTTCTTTCTTTTTTCGAGACAGGGTTTCTCTGTATAGCCCTGGCTGTCCTGGAACTCACTCTGTAGACCAGGCTGGCCTCAAACTCAGAAATCCGCCTGCCTCTGCCTCCCAGACTGCTGGGATTACAGGCGTGCATCACCACCGCCTGGCAAACTGCTGATTTCTTGACAACACAGATGGGATTTGCTCCAAAGAACCATTTCTAAGCAGGTCCACTTTCCCCTGTGTCCTAATAACCTTTCTTCTTCTCCTGGGTGGTGGGCTAGAAGGGAGGTTAAAACATTTACGAACCATTATTTTTTTAAAGATTTATTTATTTATTATATGTAAGTACACTGTAGCTGTCTTCAGACACACCAGAGGAGGGCATCAGATCTCATTATGGATGGTTGTAAGCCACCATGTGGTTGCTGGGATTTGAACTCAGGACCTTCGGAAGAGCAGCCAGCACTCTTAACCGCTGAGCCTTCTCTCCAGTCCTTAAGAACCATTATTAAAGTTAGAGTTGAGAGAAAACATAAGCCAATAGTAAGTCCCAACAAATTCTTTCTTGTTTAAGTTGCCATGGTTTTGGCAATTTTATCCCCAGCAATAGAAAAGTAACTAAGACAGTGCAAACTGCAGTTAAAAGACTAAAAACTACAGAAAGCCTAAGAGGAAGAATTCCTGCAAAAGGACAGGCAAGACCGGCTCTCCCCCATACCCTCTCCCCTGGATCAGCTCACGGGAGTAACTCTCCTCCCTTTCATCCCTTCCGGAAGCCTGGTATCTTCCAGGTTACAGGCCATTAAGCTCCAGATCTCCAATTTGTACTGCTCAGGGATATCAAGCACTCCCATCAGCTCTGGCGCCTGCCTCCTGCCATCTGGGAGCTCTTGACCTTCCACTGATGGCAGTCTTGTCTTCAGCCTCTTAAGATACGCTCCCTCTCCCCCTCCCCCACACAAGCCTTTTATGACTGACAACTGGGGATCAGGTCAGCCATGCAAAGCAGGGTCCTTCCATGCTCAGAGTGGATGGATGTAGAGAAAAAGGCCAAAAGCAAGGGTGGGCGGACATTTGCAAACTTCAATAATTAAACTCTGACACCTTGGAACCTGACCCCAGAGACTTGTCATATCTCATTTATATCTTTTTTTTTTAAAGAATTATTTATTTATTTATTTTATATATATGAGTACACAGTCACTGTCTTCAGACACACCAGAAGAGGGCATCGAATCCCATTACAGATGGTTGTGAGCCACCATGTGGTTGCTGGGAATTGAACTCAGGATCTCTGGAAGAACAGTCAGTGCTCTTCACTGCTGAGCCACCTCTCCAGCCCCCTCATTTTATCTTAACAGGAGTCAGCTCTTGACTTTTTTTTTTTTAAAGATTTATTTATTTTATTTTTATATGAGTACACTGTAACTGTCTTCATGTGCACCAGAAGAGGGCATCAAATCCTATTACAGATGGTTGTGAGCCACCATGTGGTTGCTGGGATTTGAACTCAGGACCTTTGGAAGAGCAGTCAGCGCCCTTAACCGCTGAGCCATCTCTCCAGCCCCAGGTCTTGACTTCTACTGTGTGGCTCCCAGGGGTTCACTTCAGGTTGTCTGGCTTGATGGCAAGTGCCTTTACCCCCTGAGTCGTCTCACTAGCTCACACTTTCTTGGCATCTCTGTGGAAGATACACTGGCTGATCCCTCTGGCTCACAGTCAGGTCAGGGACTTTTTCTCAGATGCAGCACATTGCAGGCATGGCCACCAGGGAGCAAGCAAGAGCAGCTTGGGCAGGTCCGGACAGGGAGAGGACCTGAAAGAAGAAAAGGGGAGCTGGGGGGTGGGGTGGGGTAGGTGGGGTGGGTGGGTGGGGGGCGGAGATCCCAGGACACAGGCAGAAACGGGCCTGCTGCTCAAGTGTGAGTCCTGGAACTGTTTGTGGTGTGGTGAGCCCTGTACACTGCACAAGTCTCTCCCTGTGCCAGGGCGGGGTCTACCCTCAACAGACCCCCTGCTGTAGGGCTAAGGCGTTAGGGTGTGGGAGACTGACCCAAGGTGCCCAAATCCTCCCCATCCTGAGTTCTTCCATTTCTAGAATTTACCCAAGTCATAACTAAGAGTAAGATGAATATCAGCATTTTCGCCAGCAAACATCCCTCTTGTCTTCCAAAAAATACGCTTGGCTGAGAGCTGGGCGTGGTGGCGCACGCTTGTAATCCCAGCACTTGGGAGGCAGAGGCAGGCAGATTTCTGAGTTCGAGGCTAGGCTAGCCTGGTCTACAGAGTGAGTTCCAGTACAGCCAGGACTACACAGAGAAACCCTGTCTCGAAAAACCAAAAAAAAAAACAAAACAAAACAAAACAAAAACAAAAAAAAACCGCTTGGCTGGATCCGCTACTCTGGAGTGGCTGTGAGAAGACTTTCTGTTTCTGGCAGGACACCTTGCCCAGGGTGACTCCGTAAGGCCAGCCTTTCTGTTCCCTGAGGACCAGAATCTTGAATTCCTCGTGTCTTCTCTGTAACTGCCACCTCAGCTGTTCCTGTATTCCAAAAGAAATCAGGAGACAGACATTGGGAAAGGTTGCTGGATTTTTTTTTTTTTTTTATGGTTTAGACAAACACAGAAGAAAAGAACCTATTGTGTTTTCCATGTGTCTGTGGCAGCCTTACAATATACAGAAACCATGAGACAAAAGCCGGGAGACCTGTAGGTGCACTCTGAGACATTTTAACTGACTGTTTCTGAGTGACAGGGTTACTGCTAATGTCCTCAGCTAGCGATGTCCCACAGATAGAGTGTGTCAGCTGGCTCCAGTTCCTGTCCCCTAAATTCCCAGAACTGTCTTATTTCCTGTACTCTTTGTACTCTGAGGGTTAGCCTTCAGGAAAATTCCTTGAAACAAATACAACCACTGCATAATATACTACATAATAAATACATGTATCATATATATATATATATATATATGATATGTATATACACACATACACTATATAACATACATGTATATCAAACTTCAGGTTAATATCTACTCTATCTATCTATCTATCTATCTATCTATCTATCTTCCTTACATATGTATAATGTTATTTGTGTGTGGATGTGACTTGAGTGCCTATAGAGGCCAGAAGAGGCCACTGGGCCCCCTGGAGCTGGAGTTATAGTGTCTAGCTGCCTGATGCAGGTACCGGAGACTGAACTTGGGTTCTCTGTAAGGGCAGCACTTGTTCTTAGCTGCTGAGCCATCTCTTCAGCCCAATTTTTATGTTTTCATGTATCACCTAGAAATAATTTAATTTTAAAAATAAAATATGGGGCTGGGGAAATGATTCATCGGGTAAGAGCGTCGTTGTTGGGCTAGAGAGATGGCTCAGCAGTGAAGAGCACGGACTGCTCTTCTGAAGGTCCCGAGTTCAAATATCCCAGCAACCACATGGTGGCTCACAACCAACCGTAAAGAGATCTGATGCCCTCTTATGTGGTGTCTGAAGACAGTTACAGTGTACTTACATATGATAAATAAATAAATCTTTTTTTAAAAAAAGTGTTGTTGCTCTTGCAGGAGAACCAGGTTTGATTTCCAGAATATAACCATCTAAAACTGAAGTTCCAAGGGATCTTCTGACCTCAACATATATAAAGTATGCATGTGCGGTACACACACATACACAAATATTCTTGTTAAAATATATCTAGCCAGGCAGTGGTGGTGCACACCTTTAATCCCAGCACTTGGGAGGCAGAGGCAGGCGGATTTCTGAGTTCGAGGCCAGCCTGGTCTACAGAGTGAGTTCCAGGACAGCCAGGGCTGACAGAGAAACCCTGTCTCGAAAATAACAAAACAAAACAAAACAAAAAACCCTAATTTAAAATTTAAAAAATTAAATATTGGCTAGCTGGGCAGTGGTGGCACATGCCTGTAATATCAGCACTTGGAAGGCAGAGGCAGGTGGATTTCTGAGTTCAAGGCCAGCCTGGTCTACAGAGTGAGTTCCAGGACAGCCAGGGCTACACAGAGAAACCCTGTCTTGAAAAACCAAAATAAATAAATAAATAAATAAATAAATAAAATATACTATATATTCTTCAAAGCAGTGCTCCCTCAAAGAAGAAAAAAAAAAAATCTATAGCCAAACTTCAGTTCCTTGTAGCTAGGAAATGCTCTGAAGAAGAGCTGAGCAGGTGACATCATGCACAAGGAATCTAATTGTCTGGGCCTGAGAATGGGTTTAAACCTGCCTGCTTCTGGCCAGATGATCAAGTGCTCCCAGGAACAGAGGGGGAGGCCTGGGCCGGGGATTCCCAGACCCTGCTGCAAGAGGCAGTGTAGCAGGGAGGCGTCTCCCCGCCCTTGGTCCCCGCCCTCGCCCTCCTCTATGGCTTGTCCAGGATCCGGATGAGGCAGGCTGTGCTGGTGCTGTGTTCTGCCAAGGGTCAGCATGAGGAGGCGTCTGGGAGCCCCAGGAAGGAACCAGTTGACCAAAGCCTCAACTCTCTAACCTGGAACACAGAAGTCACACCGTGCTCTTTCTTGATTGATTTGGTTTCTTCAAACTCACAGGAGAACTCCTGCCTCAGTTTCCCAAATGCTGACCTTCCAAGTGTGAACCACCATGCCTGACAACGTGCTTTTTGTTAAAAAAAAATTTTTTTTTTTTAATTTGAGAGAGGGTTTCCTATAGCCCAGGCTATCTTCAAACTCACAATATAGCAGAGGAGAACATTGAGCTTCTGGTCCTCCTGTGTGCACAGTTTGTATAATGCCAGGGATTGAACCCAGTGTTCATGCTGACTTAGCACATTCCTTCCTAAGTTTTTCACAAGCAAAGTAGTTACTCATGGCACAACAGAGTCACAAGAGAAGACACCTCTCCCCCAGAGAGTGGCCACGCCCACTTGGAATGGGTGTTGTGGGATACTGTCCTCAGGCTGCGACAGCCATTGCCATCTCTGTGAGGACAGCTGTGCGCACCCACAATCACCGCTCAGACAGATCGGAACCCTTGGCATTGATTCACAGATGGAAGGGGGTCAGGAGACGCCTGCACGCTCCGGCTGTGTGTGGTCTTGGATGTTGCTGTGCATATATGACACCAGCAATCACAGGAATTGCTTAGCAACCAGGGACCCTGTATAGCTTGATCTATATACACACCCTTTCCCATCCATGCACTTAGCAACCGGGACCCCACCCACACTGAGCTGCACACAAATCCCTCTCCAATAGCAGTGTGGTCACTCAGACCTCAAGCTGCTTACCAACCCTTAGTCACTCCTCATTTGTGGTCAAGCATCCTGGAATGTATCCTGAGAGTAGGGGTTTGAGGGTCAATCCAGCTCAGACTGGTTTGGGGGACATATGTAGGTGGACTGAGTCAAAATCAACTTTTAAAGGAAAAAACTACTTACTATCTTATGCTGCTGCATAATTGAACATACATGTGATTGCCATCAGAAACATCATGGGACAGGACATGTACAGTCAACAAAGGCTATGTGACCCATACTGTCAACTGGAACCGAAAACCACCTACAGTCACCCCTTAACAGCCAATTTCTCCTCCTGGGTCTACTAAGGAAGCCCCAGATCTCTCCTCTCTCCCTTCCTCCCTCCCCATCCTCCTTCCTCTTCCCTCCCCCTTCCTCTCTCTCTCCCCCTCCCTCTCCCTCTGTGTGTGTGTGTGTGTGTGTGTGTGTGTGTGTGTGTGTGTAAGATGTGTAAGTTCTCCACAGGATACATCAAGAACCTAGAAGCACCTGGAACAGACAGATACATGGTAATATGTAGTAGGTTAAGTGATTGTGAGCCTCCACCTGTGTAGTAATGGGGACTCATCACCTAACGATGGGTGAGACTTTTTGGTGATGCAGCTGTTTGGAGCAGGTCACACGAGCAAACACTCAACATGGTTCTATTAGAAAACACAGCAAGCTCATGGGTTCACCGAGCTAGATATGGACGAAATCCCTGCTTTGAATTGTGTAGTGGGCATGGAGGTCTCTGTACTCACAGACCAGGGAACCCAGAATGTTAGGCACATAGGGTTGTCCCTTCGAGAGAAGGAATGCAACACCTGTTCTCCTTCCAGAGGCTGGAGTGCAAACTGTGTGTGCTTGCTTTTTTTTATTGTTGTTTTAAAGATTTATTTATCTTATGTTTATGAGTATGCTATAGCTGTCTTCAGACACACCAGAAGAGGGCATCAGATACCTTTACAGATGGTTGTGAGCCACCATGTGGTTGGACCTCTTAACTGCTGAGCAGTATTTCTCTGCGTAGCCTGGTTGTCCTGAAACTCACAAGATTCACCTGCCTCTGCCTCCCTAGTGCTGGAATTAGAGGGGTGCACCACCATCGGCCACCTGGAGGCTAGTCTGGTGAACTTTGCATTATCTGTGTGCCGCAGATCTCCCAACACTGATAAATTTTCTTCCCGGTCAATCTATAGAATCTATTTTTATAGACTTGAAATATAAATTTCAATGTCATCATGTCTGATCTGTATGTAACTTACTTTTTTCCTCACGGAGGTTTAAAAGGTATGCTTTGTTGTGGGGATGGGATTGAGTTAATTATCACCAGAATAATTTTCACTAAGTTGTGCTTTCCTTAAATATGCCTGAAATAAACGGAGTCAGACACCCAAGGTTTGAACCGACACTGGCTACTGGGTTGTGCTGAGCAGAACTGCCTTCTTGCCTGTCTCTGCTGTTGTGATTCTACTGGCCAAGAAGGTTGCAGAGGCTTCATAGGTCTGTCTTTGGTGCCCTATCCGGGGTGGGTAGACATTTGGCTCCCTAGGAAAAGTTAACACAGTGACCTAGAATGGGTTTCCTGGGGAAGGGGGCCTCGGAGGGGGACTGGTGTGTGGCGTAGGAAGGTGTCGCAGTGGCTGGTGGGGAGCGTCAGCCTTCAAGCAGGGAGCGGGACAGGTGTTGGGACTCCATGCCGTGTAATGGAGCCAGTGTCTACTCAAAGTCTATTTTTTTTTTTTTTTGGTTTTTTCGAGACAGGGTTTCTCTGTGTAGCCCTGGCTGTCCTGGAACTAGCTCTGTAGACCAGGCTGGCCTCGAACTCAGAAATCCACCTGCCTCTGCCTCCCAAGTGCTGGGATTAAAGGCGTGCGCCACCACCGCCCGGCCAGGAAGGATCTTTTTTTTTTTTTTTTTTTTTTTTGGTGTTTCGAGACAGGGTTTCTCTGTGTAGCCTTGGCTATCCTGGAACTCACTCTGTAGACCAGGCTGGCCTCGAACTCAGAAATCCGCCTGCCTCTGCCTCCCAAGTGCTGGGATTACAGGCGTGCGCCACCACCGCCCGGCCTCAAAGTCTATTTTTAAGATTTATTTATTTTATGTATGTGAGTGAATACACTGCAGCTGTCTTCAGACACACCAGAATTGGGTATCAGATCTCAATACAAATGGTTGTGAGCTACCATGTGGTTGCTGGGAATTGAACTCAGGACCTCTGGAAGAGTAGTCAGTGCTCTTAAGTGCAGAGCCATCTCTCTAGTCCCTACTGAAAGTCTTTTAAAAGGGAGTGTGAAATGAGATTCCTCCAGAGTATGGTGACACACACACAGCATTTGGGAGCAGAGATAGGAGGATTTAGAGTTAGAAGCCAGCCTGGGCTGTACAACAAAACCCTGCCTCACAAAATGAATAAAACCTGGGGCTGGAGAGATGGCTCAGTACTCTTCCAGCCAGAGTTGAGTTCTCAACATCCTTGTTACAGTTTGAACCCCAGCAGCTCCAGGGGATCCAACACCCTCTCCTGGCCTCTAAGGAGGCACACACACACACACACACACAGACACATATATGAAGGGGTACTCTCTACATTGTAGCAGAGAAAGGTTTGGAAGCAGAGCAAGATGAGACTTTAGGAGACCTTCCAATCACTTGGAGGACTCAAGGAAAGTGTGGGTCTGTGCTGGTTGAGTGACAGCGGGGTCCACGAAGGGATGGATGAGAAGTGCATCAACTAGAAGGAAGGGTGCATTAGGGTTCTCTAGAGTCACAGAACACATGGAATGTCTTCTTTATTGAGGGAATTTATTATGATGACTTACAGTCTGTAGTCTAACTTCCCAACAATGGCCAGCTTGGAATGGGAAGTCCAAGAATCTAGTAGTTGCTCAGTCCCACGAGGCTAGTTGTCTCAGTTGGTCTTCTATAGAAGTAGGTTCCAACAGATGTGCTGGCAAGTAAGTCCAAGCAGTCGAAGAAAAATGAATCTTCCTTCTTCCAATGTCCTTATGTGGGCCTCCAGCAGAAAATGTGGCTCAGATTAAAAGTGTGCACCACCATGCCTGGATCTAGGACTTGCCCCAGGCTGACCTTGAACTCAGAGATCTGCATGCCTCAGTCTTCTAGAATTAAAGTGTATTATCTTGCCTGGGCCTAAGCTTTCCACAGCCACTATGCCTCAAGATCTCCATGCCAGGATCCATGTAAAAAACTTATGTCTTCCAGCCTCATGATCTGGATTACAGGTGAGCCTTTTTTTTTTCTCTGTGTAGTCCTGGCTGTCCTGGAACTCACTCTGTAGACCAGGCTGGCCTCGAACTCAGAAATCCACCTGCCTCTGCCTCCCAAGTGCTGGGATTACAGGCGTGCGCCACCACGCCCGGCACAGGTGAGCCTTCTTTTTTTTTTTTTTTGTTTTGTTTTGTTTTTTGTTTTTGTTTTTGTTTTGTTTTTTTGAGACAGGGTTTCTCTATGTAGCCCTGACTGTCCTGGAACTCACTCTGTAGACCAGGCTGGCCTCGAACTCAGAAATCCACCTGCCTCTGCCTCCCAAATGCTGGGATTACAGGTGTGCGCCACCACGCCCGGCCACGAGCCTTCTAATTCTGGATTGTAGTTCATTCCAGATATTGTCAAGTTGACAACCAGGAAGAGCCATTACAAAGAGGTAAGGAGAGGAATGAGAGAGGCGTTCTCAACCACCTAACTGAGACATTTGATAGAGATGGGCCACTAATCTTCCTTAAAAAAAAAAAAAAAAAAAGCCAGGCAGTGGTGGCACACACCTTAAATCCCAGCACTTGGGAGGCAGAGGCAGACAGATTTCTGAGTTCGAGGCCAGCCTAGTTTCCAGAGTGAGTTACCAGGACAGCCAGGGCTATACAGAGAAACCCTGTCTCAAGAAAAGAAAAGAAAGAAAGAAAGAAAAAGAAATGTACACCTACAGCCATGACCTTCTACTTGTTGTGATACGAGTAACTGCTTTTTGGCTTCTGTGACCTGCTTGTGTAGACACTCAAGGACTGTTTTGAGGTTGCCTGGACGCCCTGATCTTGGCAGAGCAGAACAGCCTAAGCTTGCTTTTGCAGATTCGCGGGCTCTTCTTGTGGCCCTTGCCTTTCAAAGTCCACCCCTCAGCTCACTTCCAGCAGCAATCTCAAGCCTGGCTCAGAGACTGCTGCCCTGCTGCTAGCAGTAATCAATAAATCCTTTAGTTACAATTGCACTGAGTCTGTGTTCTTCCTGTGGTGGTCTTGAATGCCACAACACCCAAGCTGCCCAGAGACCGGAAGCAGAGGTGCTGGGGATGGTCCAGGTGAGGCCCCAAGGACCTCTATGAAGAGAGTGAGCAGTCTCTTGGTAAGGACCCTCTTACTCACTGACTGTGTGAAGTGGGGCTGCCTGCCTGACGCCACGCCATTGACTATGCTGTGGATAACTTATGGAGTTCCTGCTCCCTTTCATCTTCACTTCCTGGCTGCCTCCCGTTCTGAGTTGCTCTGTTCAGCTGTCAGTTTAGGCTGTAGGTTGTGTGCTTCTACTGCGGCATACAGTAGAAGTCTAGGGCACAAAAGTTGGACAAAGTCACAGGTCCTATGTTGGAATGCATCCCCAGAGCTCAGAAATGCTATTAAACACACACACACACACACACACACACACGCACGCACACACAAAATCCTGTACTTGTAAAGAAAAAATGCATATTGTGGTATAAATGTTTATGAGTATTGGCCAATATATATATGTCTGTATACACCGTTTTTTTGTGTGTGTTCATTTGAATATACCCGTGTACACCTGCATGTGGAGGCCTTTGATTGGTCTCTATAGTGTTTTTTTTTTTTCTCACACTGAACCTGGAACTCACCAGTTCAGCTAGCACGCAACTGGGATCCTCCTGTCTGTCTCTCTCCCTAGTGCTGCGATTGCAGCCAAAGGCTTATTAGCTATTGTACTTACTGCATTTGGGCCACCAGCATCTTTCTCATTGACTTTTGTAGTTTTCTTAAACACACACACACACACACACACACACACACACGAAACAACAGTGGTAAACCTGCTGTCCAGGTTCTCTGTCATTTGGGGCTGTCAGGGAGGCTCTTACAACAACAACACAACCATTGTCCCAGGGCTGTTAGGGTCCACAGTGGAGAGAGAACCTGGTAACCCACAGTGGGCACACTTGAGGTATATATTGATATTGGGAAGCTAGCTAACCCTACACTTAGAAAATAGCAAAGAAAGTAGACATTTTTAAAAAGATTTATTTTGCGTATGAGTACGCTGTAGCTGTACAGATGGTTGTGAGCCTTCATGTGGTTGCTGGGGATTGAATTTCAGACCTCTGCTCGCTCCAGTCAGCCCTGCTCATTCCAGTCAGCCCCACTTGCTCCGGTTAACCTTGCTTGCTCCGGTCAATCCTGCTCGCTCTGGTCAGTCCTGCTCGCTCTGGTCAGCCCTGCTCACTCCGGTCAGCCCTGCTCGCTCCGGTCAGTCCTGCTCATTCCAGTCAGCCCCACTTGCTCCGGTTAACCTTGCTTGCTCCGGTCAATCCTGCTCGCTCTGGTCAGCCCTGCTCGCTCCGGTTAACCTTGCTCGCTCAGGCCTAAAGATGTATTTATTATTATATCTAAGTACACTGCAGCTGTCTTCAGACACACCAGAAGAGGGCATCAGATCTCATTACAGATGGTTGTGAGCCACCATGTGGTTGGTTGCTAGGAATTGAATTCAAGATCCCTGGGAAGTCAGTCCTCTTAACCTCTGAGCCATCTCTCCAGCCCAATTAAAAAAAATTAAAAGGAAGAATCACTTATATATCTTGTTTCTCTTATTTAGAGACAGTCTCATTCTGTAGTGCAGGCTAGCCTCCAATTCACACCAGTCTTCTTGCCTCAGCCTCTCCAATGCTGAGATTATAGGAATGCTCCACTACACTTATCAACTGTACTTTTTCATGTGGGGCTTTTGTTTGTTTGTTTTGTTTTGTTTGGTATTTTTGAGACTTGGTCTCACTATATAAACCAGGCTGGCTTGGAACCAACAGAGCTCTGTCAGCCCTTGCCTTCCTCCTGAGCACTAAGATTAAATGCCCAATCCACTGTGCCCAGCAACTATATGTGCCACAGCAACTCCAGTAGATTCTGTGTGACAAGTTCCACAGACTGGGACATTAGACTCCAAAGAGGGGAAAGTCTCCTGGAAAACAGCTGTGGAAGCCTCCTAGCTAAAAGATAATTCTAAACTGTAGTCTCTAGTCTCATGGTAGTTTGCTTTGCTTTCAATTTCCCCCCTTCATTTTTTCACAAGATTATCCTAATAGTCCCGGCTAAAAAAAATCCAAGCAGTAAGATGTAAAAGAGTCTGTTCTTTGAAGTAAAATCGCTGGCCAAAAGCTCTTTTCTTAGAACTGCTAAGCTTTGCCACATAGTCATTTACATAACCTCCCAACAACATGTAAATTTATACGGCAGTGTAGATGAGGGTGGCTCTGACACTGTGGTATGAAAAGCATTGATTAAGTACAGTGAATCTCAAGTCGGGCGGTGGTGGCGCACGCCTGTAATCCCAGCACTTGGGAGGCAGAGGCAGGTGGATTTCTGAGTTCGAGGCCAGCCTGGTCTACAGAGTGAGTACCAGGACAGCCAGGACTACATAGAAAAACCCTGTCTCGGGAAAAAAAAAAGTACAGTGGAAGTTTTTACAGACTAGGTGTTAGGTAAAGATTACTCATGGAAACTCATTAAGACTTAAGGAGTATAACCAAACGTTCTTTGAACTCTCTTTGAAAGTTTGTTAACTACAAGTGATTCTGTATCAGGAAGATTAATGTTATCTGTAATTGAACCTCTAAATCTGTTGCATGGGAAACATTATACCTGATTGATTTTACATTTCCTTGTGCCAAATGGTTATGCTAATTGTTCCTTGTGCCTGCTTTACTGGATACATCTTTTGAAATGGAAATATCGACGCCCTCATGCTTAAAAACTCTTGCTTGAGATACCAAACCCCTGATTTCCCACGGTTGTGATTCCCGGCTGGGTCAGTCAGAGGCATATATGTTTTGAAAACAAGGGCAATTACACAGGCACACACTTATGCACAGACACCTGAAAAACTCTAAGGCACATTCAGAAGGAAAGAGTCAGAGCTGGCTCTCTGCTGTTAATTCGCTGAACAGGCTGTGACCTATTACGCTCTGATTGCTGGGCTCAGGCCCCTCTCTCTGAGCATGCGCAGTTGTGGCTGATAGTTCATTGGATTGTAAAGGTTTTGGAACAGACGTGGCAGGGATGCAGCCAGAGGCGGGAAGGGGAGCTGGCAGCCACCAGCCCCAGTGTGGGAATCCTGTCCTGGTGCCCTGTCCTCTGTGTCCTGTTGTGTCTCAGCTGGCCTGAATGACTGTCCTGTGCTCCAGCGGGGCACTTGCAACTCACCCAGTTCTCCCTGTCTTAGACCCATCACCAATGTGCAGGCCGATTGTTCCTAAGTGTTCCTTAACGTATCCTCTTCCTTCACTGCTATACCCCGTCACCCTGGCCTGAGCCGAGAACTCACCTGGGACCTAACCGAGAGCTTTCAGGTGCCTGGACTCTGCCCTCTCTCCCTCATTCCCTTCCTCCCCCTCCTCTGCCTTCTCTCTCCTTCCTTCCTTCCTTCCTTCCTTCCTTCCTTCCTTCCTTCCTTCTTTCTTTCTTTTTTTTTTTTGAGACATGGTCTCTTGTAGCACAGACTATCAACTCACTATGTAGCCAAGGGTGACCTTGATCCTCTGATCTTGCCCCCACCTTCTGAGTGCTAGGATTGCAAGTGTAAGCCATCATGCCTGGTTTTATTTATTTATTTATTTATTTATTTATTTATTTATCTGGTTTTATTTGATGCAGAAAATTGCATCTAGGACTTTGGAGTATGCTAAGCAAGTATGCTACCAACCACACTTACAGCCTCTCTCAAGGATATTTTCTTTTTTCTTTCTTTCTTCTTGTTGTTTTGTTTATTGTTTGTTGTTTCATTTTTTTTTTCAAGACAGGGTTTCCCCTGTGTGACTCTGGCTGTCCCAGAACTCACTATGTAAACCAGGCTGGCCTCAAACTCAGAGATTTGCCTGCCTCTGCCTCCTAAGTGCTGAGCCTGCACCACCACCACCACCGGGCTGTTAATAATAATGTTTTTCATTTTATTTTATGTGTATGAGTATTTGGCCTGCTTGTGTTTGCACCATGTACATGCAATGCCCTGAAAGGCCACGAGGGGGCATCAGATACACTGGGGCCGGAATTGTAATTATAACCGGCTGTGAACTATCATGTGGGAGTTGAGTCTTGAATCCAAGTCCCCTGGAAGAGCAGCCAGTGCTCCATACCACTTTGCCATCTCTCCAGCCCAAAAGGCTATTTTCAGACAAGTGTGATCTTCCATCTTTATTGGGAGCATATCAGCACCAGAGTCAACTCCAGTGCTCCCCCCACCTCCCACCCCGGTTCCCATTCAAGAGCATATAAAGACAGCATTTATCAGCCAAACATCAAGTAAAGCTAAATACATAGAAAAGCTTTAGAAAGGGGGGTGGGGGTGGAGAGGCGGCTTAGCATTACGAGTGCCTCCTGCTTTCACAGAGGACTTGAGCTCGTTCCCAGCACCCACATCTGACAGCTTACACACCCTGGTCACTCCAGCTCTAAGGGAACCTGGAACCTCTGGCCTCCTCTTGAGTACGAACCCACATGCAGAAAACACATACATATAATTTTTTAAAATCTAAAACAAACAAACAAATACAAGCAAAACCAGAAGAAAAGCCAAAAGGAAAGGCACTGGCAGCACCTGGGTGTTGGTCCAGGGTATGCTGTCCCCGATTAGCCCGAGAGCTGTATGCTTACAAAGTGGTCATATCTGAACTGTAGAGGGAGCTGAGGCCTAGACAGGCTGTGGTAGGGAGAACACACCCACAGGTGTGCACTCAACAGCTGGTGTGTGTCCTTTGCCTTCCTGACGCCTCTGGGTGGGTCTCAGCCTCAGCTGAGCATCCTGAGGTGGCTTAGGCAGGTTAGGCTTGCCCATCCCCCGCACCCCTCACTCCTGCCTCTGACGAGGGGTGATCTCAGCCTAGGCTGGGTTGTTGCTTGCCTGCTGGACTCTCTAAGGGTGGGTTTATGTGAGGGTAAGGGTGGGGATCTTTAACTCTATCATCTAATTTCTGTCCCTCCCTTCCCTTAGCAGGTCTGCCGAAGCTTCTGCCATGTTCACTGTTGACCGCTAATTGCCAAGATTTCCCTGGGCCTCTCTGGGCCTCAGTCTGTTACTACTCTCAGAAGTAAATCCTTTGGCTTCTTCAAGAATCTCTTTCTTCATCTCTTTCCCTATTCCTCCTCTCTGTTCATCCTGACCAGGCTCCTGTCACTTGTCCATATTCTTATAAAGCTCCCTGCCCCCGGCCACAGGGTTACCTCATGTTTGTAGACAATGCCTGCCCTGTCCTATGAGCTCTGGGCACAGCTGACAGGAGCCCCTCCATCAGCACACAGCCTCTCCATCTATCTATCACAAACAAAACTAGTTTTCAAAGACATCTTGTCTCCTTGTGTTCTAAAACACAGCGGTATCCAACTTCCTAGATTGGACGCCATCATGTTCTTCCTAGACTGGATGCCATCATGTTCTTCCTAGACTGGACGCCATCATGTTCTTCCTAGACTGGACGCCATCATGTTCTTTGGCACTAATACAAGTGACTTATATTTGGGGAGGAGGAGGTGATTCTTAGACCCTTGGAAGAGTAGTTTGGTGTATCTACGAAGCCCTGCGTGGCCCATGAGATCCCAAGGAATCCATTTCCAGATTTGACTCAGCTCAGGGAAGGGGAGGCCAGCGTGGCAGTGCGTATTCCTTACATGAGTGGAAGCCAGTGGTGAAGAGGGCACAGCCCCTTCCAGGCATTATTGCCTGGGTTGATGATACCACAATTTCTGAGTTTTTCAGGAGAACCTCAGGGGCTGTGTGTTTCAAAGAACTTAAAAGCAACAAGCAAGCAAGCAAGCAAGCAAACAAACAAACAGAGCCAGGTAGTTCACCCCTTTAATCCTAGCACTTGGGAAGCAGAGATTGATAGCAGATCTCTGTGAGGTTCAGGGCAGCCATGGCTATGTAGACACCCTTTCTCAAAAACAGAGCAGAGCAAAACAAAATCAACAACAACAACAACAACAACACACATCACTTTTATTTATTTACTCATATAAAATAAGTATGGGGGAATCTAAAGCACATTTTCAGAAGGGTGAAAAAAATAAAACAGCTGCCAACCTAGAACTTAGTATCCAGCAAAACCACCCTTTGAAGTAAGATAAAAAGAAAACTATTTCAGACAAACAGAAGCCAAAAGTGTGTCTTGCCAGAAGAATTACTCTACAGGACAAATGGAAAGGAATTCCTTCTTTAAACTCAAGGGAGAAGCCAGGCAGTGGTGGCGCATGCCTTTAATCCCAGCACTCTGCGGGGCAGGCGGATTTCTGAGCTCGAGGCCAGCCTGGTCTACAGAGTGAGTTCCAGGAGAGCCAGGGCTATACAGAGAAACCCTGTCTCAAAAAAACCAAATCCAAACAAACAAACAAACAACAACAACAACAAAACCCTCAAGGGAGAGAGTGTGGGCATTGCTGCCAGGAGGTGTGGGGCACCAAACAAAGCCAGTGTACCCTCAGAGAGGAGGGCCAGCTGCTCCTAACAAACCTGGGATTGGCTATACATTGTCAAGGGTGTATCATTTGGAGCAAGCCGGAAGAATTTTCAGAATGTCACGAAGAAGCTAACAGAGACTGCACCTAAAAGAATAAAAAGGAGTTTTAAAGAAGAGAGAAGTGAGGAAACACAAACAGGTAAGTCGAGAATCTTTTTTGCCAAGCCTCAAGCCTGACGATATCAGTGATAAGCGATGGTTTATTCTGGGGCCATACCGGTCACGGCCCAAGAACACAGATTTAGGTCATCCCAGATTTCATGTTCCAACTTGGAAACCGTTTCACACCTTTTTAGTAACAGAGCAAACACCATCACAAGTCATGAGCCTTTTAAACCCACTGATGGAAATATCAGAGAGGTGGGGTGGAGCAAAGACAGGGAGTCTTCTGTTATAGGTCACATGCTGTCTGATGGCAATCTTAGACTTGGGGTTGGCAGAAGCCAGTGGTCTGCTGAGGTAATATATTTTAAAATATTATATTAACTACGTATATTTAATTAATTCATAAGATTATTAACTAATATATTAAACTATTTTAAAGGCTTGGTTTGATAGTCACTGTTAGATCAGACACAGAGGTGGTGTCTTAGTCAGGGTTTCTATTCCTGCACAAACATCATGACCAAGAAGCAATTTGGGGAGGAAAGGGTTTATTGAGCTTACACTTCCACACAGCTGTTCATTACCAAAGGAAGTCAGGACTGGAACTCAAGCAGGTCAGGAAGCAGGAGCTGATGCAGAGGCCATGGAGGGATGTTACTTACTGGCTTGCTTCCCCTGGCTTGCTCAGCCTGCTCTCTTATAGAACCCAAGAATACCAGCCCAGAGATGGTACCACCCACAAGGGGCCCTTCCCCAGTTGATCACTAATTGAGAAAATGCCCCACAGCTGGATATCATAGAGGCACTTCCCCAACTGAAGCTCCTTTTCCTATGATAACTCCAGCTTGTGTCAAGTTGACACACAAAACTAGCCAGTGCAGGTGGGAAAGGAATGGTTAATAATGGGGGTGGGGGATAGCTCAAGGTAAATTATAATTAGGCTCTGGGCCTACCGCATTCCGACTTCTCAATCATCTTTGAAGTTCTAAGCAGTTAATCAGCCTTGCTTGGAGGTCCTACCCCAGAGCTTTTGTTACATCACAGTATTGCAGAGGTGCACACAGGGCAAGGACTAATGTTGTCTGAGGTATGTCCCAGAAGTGGGTCAGGACACCCAGAGCCCGAATAGGCCAAGCAAGGTGGGATGTGTAATCTTTTTTTTTTTTAAAGATTTATTTATTTATTATATATAAGTACACTGTAGCTGTCTTCAGACACTCCAGAAGAGGGCATCAGATCTTCTTATGGATGGTTATGAGCCACCATGTGGTTGCTGGGATTTGAACTCAGGACCTTCGGAAGAGCAGTCAGTGCTCTTAACTGCTGAGTCATCTTTCCAGTTCCACAAAATTATTTTTTGATAGTCTTAGGTGACCCCCGAGAAAGGGTGGTTCACCCCTAAGGGGTCACAACCCACACGTTGAGAACCACTGCGAGGAATCCCATCACTGGGAGGCGGAGGCTTTGAGTGTGTATAGCCTCGCCCACTTCCGGTACACTTCCGGTACACTTCCGGTACCCTGTTCTTAATACCGGAGCACCAAGTCAGGAGTCTATCATGAAACAGACTCCGCGGACGTAAAACCAGGAATACAAATATTTGCTATTATTTATAGATACTCTTCAGGACAGACTGAGACTTTCCCAACCAAGCAAGAGATTATACAGATGGTAACAAAGAAACTACTGAAAGAAATTCTTCCAGGGTATGATTTTTCTAAGCTTATAGGGTCAGACAATGAACCTACATTTGTATCCCAGGTAAGTTAGAGATTAGCTAATATTCTAGAGGTTGATTAGAAACTTCATTGTGCCTACAGACCCCAGAGTTCAAGACAGGTAAAAGAAGATAAATAGAACCCTAAATGACAAGATAAGTAGAACCCTAAATGAGATCTTAATTAAATTGACCCTAGGGACTGATGGTGACTGGATGACTCTTCTCCCCTTCACCCCAAACTCTCCATACCACACGGGACTCGCACCCATTTTAAAGTTATGTTTGGTTCACCTGCCGACAGAAGTTATTACAGAAGCAGAGGACTGCTAGCCATTACCCGATTCTGAGGGTGTCCAATGGATACACAAACATGTTTGCGTTAAACCTCATGCTTTCCACAAAACAGGTCCACCTCCGGACCTCCACCAACTTTAGCCCGGAGATTGGGTCCTAGTGAAGAGACACTGCCAAGGGTCACTAAGCCTCTCTGAAAGGGTCCCTGTGCTACAGAGTTACAGAGGCATCTGTTTGCAGTTGAAAAAGACCCTGGCCAGCAGGAGGAGAATTCAACCTCAAGAGTCCCTTCTGGAGCTGGAGAGATGGCTCAGCAGTTAAGAGCGCTGACTGCTCTTTCGAAGGTCATGAGATCAAGTCCCAGAAAACACATGTTGGCTCATAAACATCTGTAATGAGATCTGATGCCCTTTCCTCTTCTGGGGTGTGTGAAGACAGCTTACTTACATATAATAAATAAATAAATCTTTAAAAAAAAAAAAAAAAGCCAGGCGTGGTGGCGCACGCCTGTAATCCCAGCACTTGGGAGGCAGAGGCAGGCGGATTTCTGAGTTCAAGGCCAACCTGGTCTACAGCATGAGTTCCAGGACAGCCAGGGCTACACAGAGAAACACTGTCTCGAAAAACCAAAAAAGAAAAAAAAAAAAAAAAAAAAAAAAAAAAGACTCCCCAAGCCGGGCGGTGGTGGTGGTGCACGCCTTTAATCCCAGCACTTGGGAGGCAGAGGCAGGCGAATTTCTGAGTTCGAGGCCAGTCTGGTCTACAGAGTGAGTTCCAGGACAGCCAGGGCTACACAGAGAAACCCTGTCTCGAAAAACCAAAACAAGACAAAAAAAAAAGACTCCCTTCTGTCTCCCACTGATGGGCCCCTACCTATGCCGCAAGGATACTACAAAGACTCAGCCCTGTTACTGTTTTCATGAAGCTTCAGGAAGTCCCATGATTGGGACTTCTAGTCATAAGAGAAATGGGGGAGGTGAGTGGCCAAATCTTTTACATTCAGTCTCCATTTTAGAGAACTCAGGTAGATGAACAGGCCAGTACCTAGCATTAGTCTCCAAATTACCCCCTAAC
Organism: Apodemus agrarius; assembly: GCA_964023405.1. Classification (NCBI taxonomy): domain Eukaryota; kingdom Metazoa; phylum Chordata; class Mammalia; order Rodentia; family Muridae; genus Apodemus; species Apodemus agrarius. Next base: position 64,436,522 of record OZ030015.1, read on the forward strand.
AAAACCTGAGCCTAGCTCAGGCTAACCCCAATAAGACCTATATCTCCAGGTTACACCCCCAACAAGACCAGTGTCTCTAGGTTATTACCCCAACAGATCTGCACCCCCAGGTTACAAGTCCACCCCCTGCCTAATGATCACCAATGCAGAAATAGAAATTAAGTTTAGAATATGACTCCCAGCACCAGCCAATTATGTTAAAACCCATGGAAGCTCTCCAATTAGATGCTTAAAAATATACCTCCACCCATCCACACTACTTGTAGCATTCTATAAAGTCTTGCCCTGATAGTAGACATTCAGTGCGCGCGCGCGTGCGTGCGTGTGTGTGTGTGTGTGTGTGTGTGTGTGTGTGTGTGTGTGTTGTGTGCACTGTGTTCACATACTAGGGTAGAACTTGTGTGTCTGTGACACAGGGCACTGGGTAATAACCTATCAGGATGGCTTAGTCTATCCAATTACTGGATTGGAAGAAATACTTTTGTTTTGCTTTTTCTAGACAGGGTTTCCCTGTGTAGCCTTGGCAGTCCTGGAGACAGATTTGTCTCTGTAGAGCAGGCTAGCCTTCAACTCAGAAAGCCACCTGCCTCTGCCTCCCAAATGCTGGGACTAAAGGCATGTGTCACCACCACCTGGCTGAAATTTTTTAATGATTTATTTTTATTAATCTTTTTTAAAAAGATTTATTTATTTATTTTGTGAATGCATTTCTGCTCTCTTCAGACACACCAGAAGAGGGCATCGGATCCTATTACAGATGGTTGTGAGCCACCAAATGGTTGCTGGTAACTGAACTAAGGACCTCTGGAAGAGCAGTCAGTGCTCTTACCACTGAGCCATCCTCCAGCCCTTAATGACTTATTTTTATTTTATGCGTATAGGTGTTTTGTCTGTCTGTATATCTGTGTACCACATGTGTGCAGTCCCAGTAGAGGCCATAAGAGGGCATCAGTTCCTCTGGAACTCATGTTAGTGATGATTGAGTCCTCATGTAGGCACTGGGAATTGAACTTGGGTCCTCTAGAAGAGAAGCCGGTGCTCTTACCTGCAGAGCCATCTCTCCAGCCCTCATAGGGAGGAACCTTAAGACTGCATTCATATACAACTGAACACTTATTCTTCATCACACTTTAAAAACATTACTTAAAAGATTTTGTGCGGGCGGTGGTGTCGCACGCCTTTAATCCCAGCATTTGGGAGGCAGAGGCAGGCAGATTTCTGAGTTTGAGACCAGCCTGGTCTACAGAGTGAGTTCCAGGATAGCCAGGGCTACACAGAGAAACCCTGTCTCAAAACAAACAAACAAACAAACAAACCCAAAACAAACAAACAAAACCCAAAAAAAGTCGGGTGGTGGTGATGGCGGCGGCGGCGGCGGATGCCTGTAATACTTAGCACTCTGGGAGGCAGAGGCAGGCGGATTTCTGAGTTTGAGGCCAGCCTGGTCTACAGAGTGAGTTCCAGGATAGCCAGGGCTACACAGAGAAACCTTGTCTCAAAAAAACCCAAAAACCCAAAAACCAAAACAAAAACCAAAAAACCCAAATCCACCCCCCCAAAAATGTGTGTGTGTGTGTGTGTGTGTGTGTGTGTGTTAGAGTATTTGCCTGTAATTATGCTTAGGTACTATGTGCATATCTGGTACCTGCAGAGGTCAAAACAGGGTATCAGATCCCTGGAACTGCAGTTACAGACAGCTGCAAGCTGCCACATGGGTGATGGGAAGCAAACCTGGGTTGTTTGCAAGAACAAAAAGGACTCTTAGTTGCTGAGACAACTCTCCAGACTCCGCCCTCACCCTTTATTAGAACACTCTATGGGCCTGGGGACTTAGCTTAGTGATAAAGTGCTTCCCTGATGAGTGCAAGGTTCCCAGTACAAAGTGGTGGGTGAGGGGTGACATACAGGGAGGGACATTTTTACAGTGTGATGTTGTGTGTCTTTTAACTATGGCTTCAAATTCTAATGGAGTCAACATGCACCCCCCCATCACGTCCTCCTGCCCCCACCCCGTGATCACGTCCCCCCTCCGTGATCACCCCCCCACACACACTGCCCAGTGATCACATTCCTCCCTTCCCTGCCCCCCTGTGATCACGTCCTCCTTGCTCTGCAGATTTGAAAGGCAGGATCATTTTATTCCCCCTGACTCCCAAGTGGGTGACTGGATGACAGGTGACTTCGTGTATAGATTCCAAGTATGGATTCTTGGACTCCACCCTCCCTTCGCAGCTCCACAGATGCATGGCCTGGGGCTCCAGCTGGGGGAGCCCTTGATGACCTGACTATAAGTCTTTAGAGCAGCTGTCATGTGTGTGAGATACCGTTCTGGTAGCTGGGAGACCATACTGAAGGATCCAAGATCCTTGTCCTCTACGGACAGTCAACAATAAACAGAAACAAGAAAGTCCTAACAATCCTGTGGTGAGGGTGTAACTGGTGAAGGGGGAGGGAGTGGCTGTCATAAATCATTGGGTCAGGTGACATTTTTTACAGGGGCAGGGCAGCCAGTGGCATGAACATCTGGAAGACCAGCATTCCAAGGAGAAGAAAAGGCACTTGCAAAGAGGAATAAGATTGATGGGTTGTTGGAAAGGGACTGAGGGGGGCCGGTGTGAGGTAGGTGGACCAGGGGGAGAGCGGAGGAGGCCCAGGCACCTGTGGCTTGGAGGGTGACTTGGCTTTCACTAGTAAAATGGAAACCACTGGATGGGCAGAGCCGAGTTCAAAGAAGCACTCACGGGACAGTGACCATTCCTCACAGGAGGAGGGAGTGGGGAGGACTTGTAGGGGTGGCTGAGAGTCCAGGAGCTCCCTCCCTTGTTCCTGCCTCTGGGGGTGCAAGAGAACACAGAAGGCTGAAGGCTAACCCAAGGGGTATCTAGCTTTGCAGCTATAGGAAGGTCATCGTCCTTGAGAGGGTGAGCCTTTCTGGTGGTACGGCTGTTTGTCTCTGTGCTCCCATGAACTCGCAGGTCTACCAAGCCAGAGTCATTACTTTGGTCTGTCGTTGGTGAGCATAAACGTTTGTTCACGTCCTCCAGGAAAGGTGAAGTTATCGAGGAGTCCGAAGAGGCCTCTAGTTATCTAGTTATCGGACACACAGACTGAGACACACCCTGACCCACTCTCTGCTGACAGACCTTGGCCTCTCCTGACCACAGCGTCTATCTAGGAAACATTTACAAGGTTTCCGCTGTCTTCCTCCCTGTGCTGATCCCACTTGTAAAAGCTCTGCATGGGCAGGGTTAGAGGGGAGTGGTGGGATGCGGACGTGCAGAGGTCAGTGTGTGTAACACAGAAGCATCTATCTCTAGAAGCCCATGAGAGGGGGGGGCACCGGTGCCTATTTGGCGCCCACCTACTCTAAGCCTTGGATTCTATACTATTTGCATGGTCTGCTCTTTATTTCTCTGGAGTCACCAATCTGGAAGCCTCAGAGTCTAGCGGGGCTTCATCTGTTTGCTTCAATGTTGTGCTGTAGATCTCCACTGCACCAAGTAAGGGCTCCAGGCAGAGATGGTGCAAGCTGTTTGTTACAGTGAATTCCTTTTTCACAGGCCATAAAACAGAAGCCCAGACAGACAGGAAGGTGGGCCTGCTCAGCAGCAGTGCAGACACCTGCTTTCCGGCTGAGTTCCGATAACAGGAGCACTCGGGAGCACAAGCCACACCCAGGAGCACTCAGGAACACAGCTGAGTTCCGATGACGGGAGCACTCGGGAGCACAGCCCACACCCAGGGGCCTCGAGGCTCAGGCTCACCTTGTCTCTACCCGACTCCTCTAAGAGAACCGCAGAATCAGATCCCAGCCCTTGATGTGACACTAGCTCCAGGAAAGACTCCCAGGACAGGAACAGGGGCAAGGGACAACCTATTAGTCATCAATAATAGCCAACAGCGATTAAGTCTAAGAGCAACAGCACCCAGAGACCTGAGGCAGGAGAATCTCGAGTTTGAGGTTAGCCTGGTCTGAAAGTGTGTACATACAACAACACTTTGAGTGTACCAAATGTCATTGTCATTTTCCAACACTTCTTCCAGACAGCTTGTCCTTTCTGTCTTCCTTTCTTTCTTTGATTTTTTTTTCTTTCTTTCTTGTTTTGTTTTGTTTGTTTTGGACGGGACATCAAGCCTTGGTTGGCCTAGAATTGCCTATATAGACCAAACTGGCCTCGAACTCTCAGAGTTCCACCTACCTCTGCCTCTGGTGTGCTGGGATTAAAAGCACAGGCCACTAGGTCCTGCCTTCACGCAGCTTTTCTCCCAAGTGAAGGCGAGGTCAAGGGGTCGGTGGCAGAACACGGGCGCTCCAGCGAAGCCCATCAGGATCTGGCCATTCTTACCCAGAAGGCCATGTGCTGAGCGGCAGACCCCACGCAGCCGGCATATCCAGTCGTGTGCGCTAATCCTGCGTGACTGCTGACCTTACTTCCACATCTCTGGATTCGATCATTAAGTGGTTAATCTATAAGTTTGCCAGGAGATATACATTCAGAATTTCTTTTGTTGTTGTTGTTTTTTGGTTTTTTTTTTTTTTTTTTTTTTTTTCTCGAGACAAGCCTTGACTATCCTGGAACTCACTTTGTAGACCAGGCTAGCCTCGAACTCAGAAATCCGCCTGCCTTTTCCTCCTAAGTGCTGGGATTAAAGGCATGCGCCACCACTGCCCAGCTACATTCAGAATTTCTTGCCACGAGATAATACATTCAGAATTTCTGGTCCCAGAACAAAGTAAGTTCTCAATAAATGTTTAGTTACTGATATTCTGATTATTCTTTTAAGAGTTCCAAGGCCCAGAAGAGAGGGCTGCAGCAAGGTTAGGGTATCTTTGAGTTGCCTGAAGTGAGGTCACACCACAGGGATTCTTTTTTTTTTTTTTTTTTTTTTTGAGTCAGGGTTTCTCTGAGTAGTCCTGGCTGTCCTGGAACTCACTTTGTAGACCAGGCTGGCCTCAAACTCAGAAATCCGCCTGCCTCTGCCTCCAAAGTGCTGGGATTAAAGGCGTGCACCTCCACTGCCTGGCGACCACAGGGATTCTAACAGGACTACACCCAACACAGACAGCAGCGACCAAAGCTTGGACTGTCTCACGCCCCGCCCCTCCAGACTTTAACAGAGGGCTCCGACGCCCGCGCAGGCGCAGATAGCGCAGACTGGTCCGGGCCGCCGGCAGCTGGTTCCGAGGTGCTAGCCCCTCCGTGTTCGCGCATGGAGGGGCGCGTGAGCCCCGTGGGCTCGTCCCACAGTTTCTTCGCCAAGGCCGTGCTGTTCCGCGGCCCCGTGGAGCCTCTCGTCTTCCTGGCCAACTTTGCCCTCGTTCTGCAGGGACCGCTCACCACACAGTACCTTTGGCACCGGTTCAGCACCGAACTCGGCTACAATGGCACCCGCCACCAGGAGAACTGTGGGAACCAAAGCACGGATCCCGTCATGAAGGTAGCAGGGACCAGAGCAGCAGTGAATACGGAGCGCGGCACGGGGCGGGGCCTGTGGAAGATGGGGTCCCCGAGGGGGACGCACGTGGCCTGGTGGGCGGGCCAGACCAAAGGGGGCCTGCCCTGGCTGGCTGCCTCGCGGTGTCGGGAGTAGACCTAGAGAAAGCCTGGAGAGGAGGGTTAACATAAGTGCGGAGACGGAGGGAATGCCTCTCCAGGGCCTGTTTTACAAGTTGAAGGAACATTCCAAGAGGCTTAGGTCTCTAAAGCAAGGCTATAGCTCCCAGGACGGTGATGGTAGCTAACCAAAGTGAGGGCCTGCGCGCTGGCCATTGTGTCTTTACAGGAAGTGGAGACCCTGACATCCCACTGGACCCTCTACATGAACGTGGGAGGCTTCCTGGTGGGACTCTTCTGGTCCACCCTGCTGGGAGCCTGGAGTGACCGCGTGGGTCGCCGCCCACTGCTGGTGCTGGCCTCGCTTGGTCTGCTGCTCCAGGCTGTGGTGTCCATCTTTGTGGTGCAGCTAGAACTGCACGTCGGGTTCTTCGTACTTGGCCGAGCTCTTTGTGCTCTTCTGGGAGACTTCAACGGCCTCCTTGCTGCTAGCTTTGCCTCTGTGGCAGATGTTAGCTCTAATCGCAGCCGCACCTTCCGTATGGCTCTGCTGGAAGCATGCATTGGTGTGGCTGGGACCCTGGCAAGCCTTCTCGGGGGTCACTGGCTCCGGGCCCAGGGTTATGCCAACCCCTTCTGGCTGGCTTTGGCCCTGCTGATCGTTATGACTCTCTACGCAGCATTCTGTTTTGGTGAGACAGTGAAAGAGCCCAAGTCCACCAGGCTTTTCACGCTCCGCCATCACCGATCCATCGTCCAGCTGTATGTGGTTCCAGCCCCAGAAAAGTCCAGGATGCATCTAGCCCTGTACTCATTGGCCATATTCGTGGTGGTCACCGTGCACTTTGGGGCTCAAGATATCCTGACACTCTATGAGCTGAGCTCACCCCTCTGCTGGGACTCCAAGCTGGTTGGCTATGGCTCTGCAGCCCAGCACCTCCCCTACCTCACCAGCCTGCTGGGCCTGAGACTTCTGCAGTTCTGCCTGGCTGACACCTGGGTGGCTGAGATTGGCCTGGCCTTCAACATCCTGGGAATGGTGGTGTTCGCGTTCGCTACCATTACACCCCTCATGTTCGCAGGTAAAGTGAAAACGGGGCCGTTCCCTCACTGCCCCCCAAATGCGGTTCAAGCCTGTGTCTTTGGATCCAGAGTTATAGTCTCAGCCTGTGTAGAGGACAGACACCCAAGAAACCACAGAAAAGTGCCATCTCTCTCTATTCAGGAGTGTATATTTTACATATACAGAAAATACAGGGCTTTAGTGACCAAAGTAATTCATGCACGTTATCAGCCATCAGTCTGGTTAGGAATGTAGAGCGGAAAGATGGAAGCCTGGCTCCTAAGCTAATCGCGTCACCCCTTGGCCTCCCAAAGTCCATGCCATTAATGTCTTGATCTTTGGCTCTCGGATAAGAATCACGAGTTAACGAGAATGCTCTGCCTTCTCTTGGGCTTGTTAAAAGCTCCAGAGTTAGCCGGGCGGTGGTGGCGCACGCCTTTAATCCCAGCACTTGGGAGGAAGAGGGGATTTCTGAGTTCGAGGCCAGCCTGATCTACAGAGTGAGTTCCAGGACAACCAGGGCTACCCTGCCTCTAAAAAAAAACGCTACAGTGTCTAAAAGTGCTGCCGACTCAGCCGCCTTCTTCCCGCCTGCCTCCCCTTCCCCTTGTTGCTGCCCTGCTTCTGACTCTCCTGAGAAGAGGGGCAGCTGGCTAGAGAATGAGGAAGTTAACTCCCTAAGAAAGATCCGTGTATTCTGTCAGAGTCTGTGGAAGTCCACGGTGTGCAGAGTCAGCTGTTTGATGGTAGCATCTGTGCCAACTCGGCTGCTGGACTGATGGTGAAACAAAGGGGCCGGGTGCAGTTCACCCGAGGCCACAGCCCTCAGAGAGCTAAGATGGAAAATGCTGCAGCACAGAGTCTCAGCAAACATGGCAAACATTGCCAGCCCATGGGTATCTAGATGCCAGGGCAGAGGAACTCAAATGCTATGCCCTCGGCATGCGCCCCTCAAAGATGTCACCTCCTTGGCCCACCTATTAGTTCCCCAAAGTGGCTGAAGCAAATTGCCACACACTGGGTAGCTTCAACAGCAGAGAGGTCAGTATCTGGGTCACCGAAATCAGAATGTCACAGGGCAATGCTCCCTGCAGGGGCACTAAGAGAGAAGCTGTTTTTCATCTCCATGAGCCTCTGTTGTGCCAGGCTTCCTCCCTTCCTGGTCACTTCTTATCAGCCTGTTAAAAATGAGAGCTTACGTCAAGGTCCCTCCTGGTTAATCCTGTAAAGACTCATTTTCCATGGAAGACAGTTCCAGGCTGATGTTCAGCCTCTCGCCCTGTAGAACCTTCCTCCAGTAGAGGCCTGTGGCTTTCCAGGAGATGGTGTGTGATCTTAGATAAGGTCACACACCTACACATGCACACACACAAACACACACACACACACACACACACACACACACACAGAGCAAGCAGTGGTAACCCAACTCCAAAGTGCAGGCTCATTTTCTGGGACCTGCCATCTCCCTTCTAGAGGCACGTGGTCACTAGAGGTACTCTGACAGAGCTGCTGATGGGGCTTAGACGGAAGTGGAAGTGGGGGCAAAACTCTCATTCAAAAGAGTGGGCAGAGAGCTGGTCCTCCTGCGTCCAACATCTGTCCCTCCTGGGCTGTGTGCAGGAGCTCTGCTGATGTCAGGACACCCCTCCTTGATGGCTGTTTCCTGACCAATGTTTCTGCAGGGTACGGATTGCTCTTCCTTTCGCTGGTCACGACGCCTGTCATCCGGGCCAAGCTCTCCAAGCTGGTGAGCGAGTCGGAGCAGGGTGAGTGTCGGGATCAGTCTGTCCCTCATGCCCAGTGTTGTCTGAACAGGCAAATGCACAGCTGCGGTCAAGGCTGGCCTGCCTTCTGCTCTCACCCGGAGGCGTAAGTAACCAAAACAGACGCCCTTCTGCTGCTCAGAGCTGCCTGGAGACTGATGCTGTGGATTTTTTGTCTCAAAACCTCTTCTTTCCCCTCTATAAAATGGGTGTGATGACAAGCAGAGTTTCCTGCTTCTCTGGGGTCATTGTACATGGGCCCAGAGGGAATGAAAGAAGGTGCTTTAGGTTTTGTTGTCCCCGGCTGACAGGTGATGAAACAGAGGCTTAGAGGGTTAAACTGAGTTCTTCAAGGTTGCTCAGTAAATAATGGCGCTGGATGGATGATGCATGAGCGTGCACATGTGTTCACATATATGTGGGTACAGAGTGTGATGTCAGGGTCTTGAGGAACATGGAGTCGTTGGTTTGGGTAGTGATGCTTAGAGAGTCTCCTGTCTCCCAAGCTTTTCTGTGAGTTCAGGGCATCCTAACTCTGGTCCTCCTGGTGGCAGGTATGTCGTCCACTGACCCAGCTCCATAGCACTCCTCCCCTGTACCACACCCCTGTGCCCATCACCCGCTCCACCGTGTTTTTAAGAGCCCTTGGTCTTGTAGCTGGGTGTCAGCCTCTCTGGCTGTGTTCTGGACCTGTTTCTTCATCTGTGCCACGAGATCTTTGTTCCACAGGACACTGGCAGGCCCTTATAGTCTGACAGTTGAGTCTCCTTTTCTATTGGGTTACTGCTTGTTTTGCAACAACTGGGTTACAAAGCTGGGACCTGGCACAGGCTTGGGTGTCTGCTAACATACCTTATTCAGTCATTCGATACACTTTTCTTTGTTTGGGCTTATTTTGAAACAGGGCCTTGCTGAGTAGCCTAGGCTGGCCTTGAACTCAGAATCTTGCCTCAGCTTCCCAAGAGCTGGGATTTCAGTTATGTTTCACTGTGTATGCAGGCAGTGGGCTTATTTTACTCATCACACTGCCAATTTCCCTCTGTGGGAAATTAGCACCCCTTATTAGCCAGCCCCCTGTAGGAGGCCACCTGTGATAGGTGCTCTCTGTTTTAAAGTTACTGGCCATCTGTGCAATAGCTCTCCTCCTTTCACAGGAGGCACGGTGACCCAGAAAGATAAGCCCCCCAGGGAACACAGCTGTGAGTGTTGGACCTCGGGAATAAATAAGGTTTCCAAGGTGGAGACACCTGGCAGGCTTCCGTTAGACACCACCAGGTAGAGAATGGGCAAACATGCCTGCCACCAAGCCTGGTGACCTGAGTTCAATATCAAGGAACCACATGGAGGGAGAGAATCAGCTCCTAAAAGTTGTCCTCGGACCTCCACACACATGCCTCACACAAGTGACATACACCCGTAAATGAGTGTAATAAAACCTTTTTAAAAGAACTCATTGCCGGGCGTGGTGGCGCACGCCTGTAATCCCAACACTTGGGAGGCAGAGGCAGGTGGATTTCTGAGTTCGAGGCCAGCCTGGTCTACAGAGTGAGTTCCAGGACAGCCAGGACTACACAGAGAAAAAACAAAAAAACAAAACAAAAACAACAACAACAAAAAAAGAACTCATCAGCTGGGCAGTGGTGGCACACGCCTTTAATCCCAGCACTTGGGAGGCAGAGGCAGGCAGATTTCTGAGTTCAAGGCCAGCCTAGTCTACAGAGTGAGTTCCAGGACAGCCAGGACTATACAGAGAAACCCTGTCTCAAAAAAAAAAACAAAAAAACAAAAAAACAAAAAAACAAAACAAAACAAAAAAAAAAACAAAAACAAAAAAAAACTCATCATGGTGGTACATTCTTGTAATTTTACCACTCAGGAGGCTGAGGCAGGAGGATTGCAAGTTCGAGGGCAATTGGAGCTGCGTAGGGAGACCGTTTCTCAAAACAAAACCAACCAGGCTGCAGAGGGATGGCTCAGCCTTTAATAGCACCAGCGGCTCTTCTGGAGGACCTGGGCTCGATTTCCCAGCGCCCACATGGTGACTCATGACCATCTGTAATTCCATTTTAGGGGGAATCTGACACCTTCTAGTTTCCAAGGCACCAGGTATGCCAATGGCACAGAGACATACACGCAGGCAAAACACGCATACACATGCAAGTGGTCTAACAGTTAACAGCCAGGATTTAATCGCTCTGCAGTGCTTCCCATGGATGACCTCACTGAGTTTTTACTTCGAAGCTGAGAGTAGGAGGCACAGGTGAGGGGCGAGAGACTCAGAGCCACTGCAGGCCACACGGCTGTGAGGTGGAGCTGGCCTCACTCGCCCCTGGGTCTTCCCAACTCTGAGGTGTGTTCCTTCCCTCGCAGGCGCTCTCTTCTCTGCTGTGGCCTGTGTGAATAGCTTGGCCATGTTGATGGCCTCCAGCATCTTCAACTCCCTCTACCCGGTCACTCTGAACTTCATGAAGGGCTTCCCCTTCCTCCTGGGAGCTGGCCTCCTCTTCATCCCGGCCATTCTGATTGGGTAATGCCCCCATACACACACCTTGCCTGTTCACCGTGGAGTCTAACTTTCCTAGAAGCTTCCTGTTTCCCCTGCTCCTGACTGAAAAAGGAGCCATTGTCCTTTAGAGTCCTGCCCCAGGGCTGACCCTACCCCAGTGCAGGTGGTCTCCTGGTCTCTCAGGAGCCATCTCCAGAGCGAGGGAGAGGGACACATGGGAGGAGTCAAGCCAGCTTGACAAGGCTGTGTCCCCTCTCTCAGGCCCCCACGGTCTACCCCGTCTCCATGTGGAAGACAGGCCTACAGTGGCAGAACTGTGTTCACAGAGAGCCCAGAGAGCTCATTTGTGGCCGAGCTGACCCGCTGAAGTCTTTAGCGCTCTTCTCTAGAGCCATCTGTCTGTCTATGGACAGTGGGGAGGGAGGCACCTGGAGCTGCCCACCCCAGTTAGTCCCATGTCACCTCTCCAGACTGGGTTGGGGGCCTCCCTGTGTCACCTCTGAGCCATCTCTCTGGTCTCTTGCAGGGTATTGGAGAAGGTTAATCCACACCCTGAGTTCCAACAGTTTCCTCAGAGCCCCTGATCTTCCAGAAGCCATGAGGAGCAGTGGGCCCACACGGACTGTATATGCCTCAAGTCCAGCGCACCGGCTGCCTCTCTGAGGGCGGTACGCACTTTGGCAAGGGTGTTCAAGCCAGTTATGGGCAACACCTGCCCTCTGACTGAGCCAATCTCTGCTAGATACAGAATCTAATCAGGAGAGGTCCACCTTAGGGCGGGCTGCAGGGAGCCATTTGTGGCAAGGGTTCCTTCACCTTTTATGCTGTTCATCACTCAGAACCTTCCAGAGTGAAGGAGATGGCATTTCGGGGACCAAGCATGAGACCAACTCTCCTCCTAGCCCAAGGTACTAGGTCCCCGTGGTGTTCAGTGGCCTCCGGGTGTTGAAGAGCTGTCTATTGTTGGGTATCCGTCCTTGACCACGGTCTACCCACCCTTGACCTCAGCCCTGCCAATTGTCACAGTAAATTGTTTGAATCAGTCTGAAAGGTTCCTGGGCTTTGGGGTTTTCTGTCTCCCACTCTCCCTTCTGGGCTGGAGCTCCCTAGATGACTACAGGGTTGATATGTCTCATCCCTCCAGGCTCCAGCCGGTCTCTCCCTAAGCTGCTGAGGGGTAAAGGACTTGTGAGGCTTCATCAGGCCTGTGGAGACACTTGGGCCCAAGCCCTGACTGCCCCTGGCTGATGGTCAAATGATTCATTCCCTGGCTGGCTTCATGGCTATACCAGCCCCACATAGCTTAGTACTAAGCAGTGTCATTTTGGTTTTTCGAGACAGGGTTTCTCTGTGTAGCTCTGGCTGTCCTGGAACTCACATTGTAGACTGGGCTGGCCTCAAACTCAGAAATCCGCCTGCCTCTGCCTCCCAAAGCACTGGGATTAAAAGCGTGCGCCACCACCGCCTGGCTGGAAGCCACTGTCTTTGATGAAGCTATCTCTTCCGGCCCAAACTGCAAGCTAGTTTCCCGGCCGGAAACCAGGCAGGTTAAAGAGCTGTATCCCAGGGAAAACTAAGGCCCACTGAACTGCACCTGGACTCATCTGGCTTCCTCACTCCTGCCTCACTGTCCCGCTGGAGATAGAAAAGTCTAAGCAAGAAGAGGCTTTCCACTGCCCCCACTGACCTGAGGCTGGGAGGAGGGAAAGGCTCCACTGGGGCTGCATGTGGCCTTGAGTAAACCTACAGAAAACTGGATCGGCACTCCCCCTAAACTGTCCTCAGGGATGCGTTAGGAAGCACAGCTGTTGGGTGCTCTGAGATTCCCCCCAGCTCCATACATCCCAGGATGAGATCCCCAGTGAAGGGATGCATGAATTGTGGCTGGATCTTTAGCCTCTTAATGGCCCTCAGCAGTCCGGAGCTCCCTAGAGATGGCTGGGTGCTGAAGAGGAGGGATCTCCCTGACTGAGCCCCGATCTGGGGGCGGTAGCTATAGCTCAGCTAGGCGGAAACCCCGGACCCATAGACTACGCCAGTGTGGGCGGCTTCAAGGGCTACTGAAGAGCCTGCCTCACCATCAGGGTGGCAGCCATGCTTAGCGGAAGTTGAGCCCCTCTGTCACCACAGAGCGTACTGTCTAGCTAGAGGAGGCTTGACATTTGCCACCCTGGCTGGGACATATGCCTGTGCTCTGGTTCCCCAGGAAGGCAGCAGAGGACAGGTCAACAGAAGGCCAGACAGTGGAGGTAGTAGTGACCTGTGCCCCAAATGCGAAAAGCCAGAAACTTGAGTACTGCCCATGCCCATGGGGACCTCGGGAGAGTGGACTGAAGACAGACAGTTTCCCTAGGGGGAACACTTACACTGTATTGTCATTGAATTTGTCATCGAGGGCGCCCTTCCATCCGCCTCACCTCAGAATAGGATATGGGGTTGTCACTGGTGACAGGACTGCAGATAATCACAGACAGAGGCCAGCCGTGACCCATGGAAGATGAACAGCGGGAGGAAGGTGTCCCCAGGCAGGGAGACAGTTCTCTGATAAGGTGGACCGAGGGGAAGTAACCTGGTCAGCACCAGGAGAGGTGTGACCCCATGGCCTCCAGGGGGCAGCAGCAGGGCGGTGCCAGCTCACTCCACGCTTGAGCCTGGCTAGTGATAAGAGCCAGCTTTCTTGCCCTCCTTGTCCAGTTGAGGGAGGGACATGGGACAGTGCATCTCAGTTATTTCTGTATGCCCTTGGCCCCGCCTTTTAGTCAGGACCCACCCCCACACTGCTCAGTTCTTTGTGGCCAGGGAGAGGCAGCCACCCAGCTTGGGCCACAGCCCCTTGCATGAGTCTCGGGAGAATAGATCTGGACACTGCAGTGCTGGGTACCAGGACTAAGGCAGGATCCTGGGGCTGCCACCAGTGACTTGGGGACCTGGTCCCACCACTCAGCCACTCGGCTATGTAAAACGAGACAGGACTGGAACGGGCTGCTGCGGTGACTAGGGACCAGGGTGGGGTGTTTGGAGCATGGCTGGATTGGTGGGCTCTCTCGCATCCGCTTACTTGGGAATCTGAAAAATGCAGAGGCCCAGGCACTTCCCAGATGGCCTGCTCTGAATTTTGACAAGATTCCCGGTGGATCTGACACACTTCTGTGGGAGAAGCGCCCGGGGGATTAGCCCTTGCCTGGGGATGGCTTGCCTTTTGCCCCTGGTGCGGTCCTGCTCAGGCTACTGGTGTGGTTGGGGCTTCCCTGAGCAGGTAGGTGACAAGCCCTGTGTGGGTGAGGAGCTGGGGAACCCAGATGGATCAGGATAGGCAAGAGCCTTAGGCACGCACAGAGGTTTGGGCTAGGGTGGGCTCTTATGGTCTCCTTGTACCAGGAGTGGCCACAAGGCCAGGCAGAAGGCCAGTTCAGCCACACTCCGACTTCCAGTATGCCCAAGGAGGCTGCCTAAAGGAAGTCTAGAAGGGGTACCAGGTAGTTACTGGCAAGGCCATGAGGCAGGAGGAAGCCAGGTGAGCCAGGGTGCAGGCACAACGTGAGTAGATCAGGGAGTCTCAGCCCCAGCTTCCTCCTGAGCACAGGTTTGGGGTCCTGGCTTTATATGGACCCTTTTGAGGGGGGGGGGCTGCCAACCTTACCCTACTCAAGCTGGCTCCTCTCAGGTCAGAAGATGGGAAAATGTCCTTCCCCTGTCTTGGGTGTCCAGAACCAGGCAGGGACATGGTTCTGTATGGGAGCTGGGACCTGATGGTAGGACCTGACACAGGAGTGTCCTCTCCTCTAACCTGTGCCTGGCATCTCTGGGTTAGAAGTGGGCCACAGGGTGGCTGCAGGGACAGCCACTGCCTGAGAACAGTCTGGTTTGCCTCAGTCAGGGTGGCATCTGTAAAAGCTAATCCTTTCAGGGTAGGGACATGAATCGGGAGTCACAATAGGGCGTGGGGACTGGGGACAGGTTAAGGCAGACCCATTGGCGTAGCTCCCTCCAAACTGGTGTCCGAGCCAGCAGAGGAGTCCTGAGAGGGGCGGCCCTGTAGGAAGCGGATGATCTTCTCAATGGTGGCCTCCTGGTACTCATGGGACCATCTGTGCACACAGAGGACAAAACGCATCAGAGGCCTTGTGGGCCAGGACCATTTGCTTCACCCAGGTGCTGGTAGTGGTCTGGGTCACACACACACATACACACCATACAACCCCCACCACAACACATACATGCACACCCCCCCACGACCTATACATATGCCATACATATACCACACACACTAACACCACACATACACCACAAGCACACCACACACACACACACACACACACACACACGCACGCACGCACGCACGCACGCACACGCACACCACACACATACACCCCCACCACACACACATACTCCACACACACTATATACACACATACCACACACACCCACACACCACATACACATCCCACACACACCACACACACCATATACACACCACACACACCTACACACCACATACATATACCACACACGTATACCCTCACCACACATACCACACACACATACCACACACATGTACATCCTCACTCCCCCCCCACACACCACACACGTGAACATCCCTACCACACCTGCAACACACACATGTACACCCTCAACACACACACATACAGACACACACACACACACCACACACATGTACACCCTCACTCCCCCAAAAACACACCACACACGTGTACATCCTTACCACACCTGCAACACACACATGTACACCCTCAACACACACACACACACACACACACACACACACACACACGTACACACACAGACACACACACCACTTCCTCCTTAACTCTCCCTAGAGCGCGAGGCTTACTGGATGCCATTGAAGGTGAGCACAGCCTGCATATCCTCAGGCAGCGCCTGAGGCTCAGGCCACTCAAAGCCATCAATGATGGGCACGATGTTCTTGCCACAGCTTAGAGCAGTCACAATCTCCTGGAGAAAGAAGAAGGAGAAACTGTTTGTGTTTTATCTTGAATAAACCCTGCAAAAGCCCACGCCTTGGATGCTCTGTCCTGAGTGCTATTGGGAAATAGCGGAGACTTCAGGAAGTGGGAACTAATTGGATAAAGGAAGTGATGTGGGGGGCGGGGAGAGGGTCATCCCTGGAAAGGTACAGAGAACCCTGCTCTTCCTGCTCTGTGCCTCTCAGCCACCGTGAATGCCCTGCTTCAGAGCCGGACTCAAGGCAACAGGGTCAGTGACCATGACCATGACAAAAAAGCTCAGGGACTGTGGGCCAAAGTAAACCTTCCTCCCTTTTGATGTTCTTGGGTGTTTTGTCACGTGGTGGTGATCCGATTAACCCAAGACCCCCACCCACACAGCGGTCCTGGGGCCAGGCAGGCATGAGAGAACCTTTAGCCTGGGGCTGAGTGGGGGGCAAGATGCTGGTTTGAGGATTTACCCTGAGTTCTCTCAGCTTTCACACTATATAAACCTTTATTTAGTCTTTGTCCTAGGACAAAGGCAGGCCAGAGCGCCTAAAACTACTGGTGTCCCCTGAGTGTACTTTTACTACTGTGATGATCCTAGCCAGAGGTTGGACAGGGAGAAGTGGCCTAGAGAATTTCTCAAGGGCATTGGGCACCAGAGAGGCCAACCACAGCCCGGAGCTGAGGACTTTGGAGGCCCATCTACTTTTCAGGAGGGGCTGCAGAATTAGTTCAGTCCCAGTGGCCACAATCTCATCAGTCACGCCCTCTAAAGCCTCCACAAGATCCCTTCCCTCAGCAGTGAGGTCTGAAGAGCTTCCAGTGGGCCACATAGACCAGAGAGGTGCAGCCCAGAGAAGCATCAAAGTGCCACCACTGGGCCCCCCTCCTGAGACCATAGCGGGGATGGGTTTGTTTGCCTGTCTGTCTGTCTGTCTGTCTATCTAGTGGGGGTGGGGAAGGGAGACAGCCAGAGAAGGGAAGCTGCTCAAACCATTTGGAGCCAGAAAATCATGAGTCCAAGATGCTGAACACTGAGCTATTTACACTGTTGGGTTTTTCAATTTTGCTTTGGATTTGGTTGTGAGGGATTCTTCCCTCTTAGAAAAAGAACAAAACTTGTATTTTATTTTACAGGAGCCCCCAGTTGAGGGCTCTAAAGAGACACTGGATATTTCCAAAGACATTGGACTTTAAGTTTTGATTTTTTTTTTTTTTGGCAGTGGGATTTTGAAAGTTGGAATGTGTTTTATATTGTGACATTGATTTTTAAAAAGATCTTTAAGATAAACAAGAAAATCTATGGTTTAATATTGATATGCTACTATATCAAGTTGTCAAGAGATAAATAGTCCCAGTTAATTTTTTTTTTTTTTTGTTAACTTGACACAAGTTAGAGTCATCCAGGAAAAGGAAACTTAACTAAGAAAATGTGTCTGTCAAATTAGCTCTAGGCACATCTGCAGGGCATTTTCTTGACTAATGATTGATCTGGAAAGGCTCAGGCCACTGGAGGCAGTGCCACTCCTGGGCAGGTGGTCCTGGGTGGTGTAGGGCTGCAGGCACAGCAAGCCATAAGCAGCATTCGTCCATGGTCTCTGTTTCCGTTCCTGCCTCGGTTTCCCCTGATGTGGACCTGTAAACAAGTAAACCCTTCCCTTCCCAAATTGCATTTGGGCATAGGGCATATGTACCAGCAACAGGCAGGAAACAGTAACAGATGCTACCACCACCCCTGTTAATACAAGGTCTCTGTTTTAGTTAGGCTTTCTGTTGCTATGAAGAGACACCATGACCACAGCAACTCTTTTTTTTTTTTTTTTTTTTTTTTTTGAGACAGGGTTTCTCTGTGTAGCCCTGGCTGTCCTGGAACTCACTCTGTAGACCAGGCTGGCCTCGAACTCAGAAATCCGCCTGCCTCTGCCTCCCAAGTGCTGGGATTACAGGCGTGCGCCACCAGGCCCAGCTAGCAACTCTTATTTTAAAAGACCATCGGATTGGGGTTTGCTTACGGTTTTAGAGTTTTAGTCCATTATCCTTTTGGCAGGAAGCATGGAGGTGTGTGGGCAGACAAGATGCTAGAGAAGGAGCTGAGAGTTCTACAACCCGATCAGCCAGCAGAGGAGACTGTGCCACGCTGGGCATACCTTCTGCATATGAGACCTGAAAGTCCGCCCCCACAGTGACACACTTCCTCCAACAATGCCACACCCACTCCAACAAGGCCACACCTCCTAATAGTGCCACTCCCTACGGGGCCAAGCATTCCAACACGAGTCTATGGGAGCCATTCCTACTCAAACTATCACAGTCTCTCCCTGGCCTGAGTCACCAGTACACTAGGCTGGCCGGTGCGCCTCAGGGACCATTGTATGAAAAATCTGACATCTCATTTCTGGACTTGACATGACTCTTAGAATAAAGTTTTATGTCCTTAACGTGGCCCAAAAGGCCCTGAACAGTCAGCCACAGCCCCCTCTCAAACTCCACCCCTGCACTCTCAGTCAGAGCCTGCAGCTCCTTCCATTTTCTGTCTCTCTCCCGCACAGGACCTTTGCACGTGCTGTGTACTCTGCTTAGAACACGGTTCCTTGCTCCCTCGCCTATATCCACTCATGGTTTTGGTCTGAGCTCAATCAGTCCTTCCCAAAGGGACCCACCTTCGCATCTCTGTCAGATCTGTTAGCTCTCCTATGCAAATTCCCACAGGCTTTGCTGCTCACGGAACAGTTACAAACTTCAACTAATTCAGGGGTGATCATGATTCACGCCTGCTTTTCATATTTCCTATCGTCTCTCACAAAGCCCTGCTCATAGCCAGACCTTCTTAAACACTGGCTGGACAGGCGAATGAACACAGCAGTCGGGGACTGCATTCTGAAAAAAAGATCCAAGTTCACACTGATTATGGATACTTAATTTTGATTGTTGGCTTTCGTGGGTTAAAAAATCCTCAGAGGGCCAGCGAGATGCCTCGGCTGGTAAAGGTGTGTTTGCCACAGAGCTTGTCACCCTGAGTTCAGTCCCTTTCACAGTGCAAGGAAAGAAGTGAGTCTGTGTGGGTTGTCCTCAGCTTTCTCATTGTGCTATGGTGCCTGTGCTCAGACACACAGAGACACACACAGAGAGACACGCATACAGACACACACACAGAGATAAACACACATACAGACACACACAGAGAGAGACACTCATACAGAGACACACACAGAGAGACACACAGACGCAGACACAAAGACACACAGAGAGACACACACACTGAGACATACAGAGACGAACACAGAGATAAACAGACTGACCTAGGCCATTGGGAGTTACAGACCCTCGGGTATGTCTGAGGACGTTTGCGGTGGGACTAGCTGAAGGACACGCTGCCCTGACTGTGGCTGTCACCAGTCCACGGGTTGGGGTCCTAGACTGAATATAAGGGCGGGGGAGAAGAAAGCCAGTTGAATGGCAGCCTCCCCACTCCTCCCCCATGCAGAGACAGAGCTAGCCCACTCCTCCTGCTGCTGACAGGAGCTGATCTCGCCTCCGAGCTCTTGCAGCCATGATGGATGGAGCCCCGGCATCACGAGCCACAAGAAGCCTCGCCTCCCTCCAGTTTCTTTTTGTCCAGTATTTGGTTACAACCTGGAGAAGAGTAAGGACTATGCAGAACCTCTGACACAGGCTCTGTGACCTACGGCAAAAATAATGGGCTTTCAAAGTCTGTTTTCTAGCTTGTAGAACAGGGTTAATGACGGTTAATGATCTTACCGAGGCTGTGTGGAATAATGGCCACAGCCAGCGATTAGAGTGGGATTTAGCACTTTAAAGAGCAGTTCAGTGGGGTGTGGCAGCTCAGCACTGTAACTTAGCACAAGAGAAGACCAAAGTGAGGAAGATTGTGATTAGGGGCTAGCCTGGGCTATGCACAGCTATACCCTATGTCCAAAAAAGGAAAAATAATTAAAAAAAATTTTAAAAAGTAAATAATGGGCTCCTTCTCTGTAAAGGGCTGAGGGCGATGTTGCCCCAGGCTGCTCTGCTGGGGACACTCCTCACTGTGAATGTTGACACAGCAAGCACTTTCCGAATGGGTTTTGTCTTCCGAGGGGAACCTCAGGACGTTTTTAAGTGCAGGTCACTTGTGGGTTTGTATATTGATTAGCCATTAAATGTGGCTTCTGGGAAGGGAGTATGAGAACCAGAGACAATTAGGCACTGCAAACAACCAGGAAGGATGACGAGTCTTTGGGACAAAATCCAGGAAGCGAGCCATACCTACCCCTTGCCTGGATGCTCCTTCCTCACCAAGCCCAGTGCTGGAGCCTGGGAAGAGAATGTATGCAGCTTTCTTCACCCAGACTGGTCTCCTGGAGCCTTGTCATCTCACAGGTGACGGGAAGAAATGCCAAAGAGCGGGGTGTGCTCTCCCCAAGTCCCTCAAACACACAGCCCCAGAGTCCCAGTCCATCCCAGCCCGGGTCATCCAAGCCGTGGCCTCTGCACAGCTCTTGAGTGAGTCCCGGCTCTGCCACTTACTGGGGGGAGTTTTGGCTATTATTAGTTCCACCCAGAGTTACACAGAACCAGAGACAATACAACTGGTCACTGTCCAGACTTACAGCTTGGTCAATAAAGAGATAAAGTCACAACAGAGCTCAGTGATAGAATGCTTGGCTACTAAGCCAGTCTAGCAGATGCACATCAGAATCACACCTCCTCTGTTTACTCATTGGTTCCATTATTCCATTAACTCTTCTAAAGTCTCCTTGGTTCTATGCGCAATGTTAGGCTCCAGGGATATGGCACAAGCACAGCAGGTCTGAACTGGCCGGACACGCATAGACAATTTCCATCACCCCAGAAGGCTGCCTGTCACCTACTCAGGGAGACATCTTCTTGGCCCCATGTGTCCCCCAGGAGCCAGGCTCCAGGTTCAGCACGTCTTTCGCAGCCCCTAGGGCCCAGCCCCCTTTCCCACCGCCAATCTGGATGCCTCTCTGTGTTTAGCCTCACCCTCACTGCCCTAGCACCTCCCCTTGCACAGTGGCTGAAAGTGGTTTTTTTGTTTGTTTGTTTTTGTTTGTTTGTTTTTTGTTTTTTTTGTTTTTCGAGACAGGGTTTCTCTGTGTAGTCCTGGCTATCCTGGAACTCACTCTGTAGACCAGACTAGCCTCGAACTCAGAAATCTGCCTGCCTCTGCCTCCCAAGTGCTGGGTTTACAGGCGTGCACCACCACGCCCCGGCTCCTAAAAGTGGTTTTCGACTGGATCTAGCGTTACCTAGGAGACAAGCCTCTGGGCACATCTGTGAGGGACTACCTAGAGGAGGTTAACCCTTGTCATGCCTATGGTGAGGAGTTGGTGTCTTAGCTAGGGTTTTACTGCTGTTAACCGACACCATGACTAAGGTGACTCTTACAAAGACAACATTTAACTGAGGCTGGCTTACAGCTTCACAAGTTCAGTTCATGATCATCAAGGTGGGAGCATGGCAGCATCCAGGCAGGCGTGGTGCAGGCAGAGCTGAGAGTTCTACTTCTTCATCTGAAAGCTGCTAGCTGAAGACTGGCTTCCAGGAAGCTAGGACTAGGGTATTAAAGCCCAGTTCCACAGAGACACACCTACTCCAACAAGGCCACACCTTTTAATAGTGCCACTCCCCAGGCTAAGCAAGCACAAACCCTCTCAGTGGGATAACTGAGGCAGGAAGATTCATCCTAAAAGTGGGCGGCACCATTCTCTAAGCTTCAATCCCAGACTGTACAAAAAGGCGGAAGTTGACAAGCAGTGGAATCCACCGTGCTCTGCCTCCTGACTGCCGATGGAAGGAGACCCGCTGCCTCAAGCTCCGCCCCCGCTATACAGAGCATGATACTCACCTGCAGACTATAATGCACCTGCTGTGGTTACCTTGCTTCTGTCAGGATCTTATCACAGCAACAAGCCAAGAACCTACCACACCTAGCATGGACTCTCTGCCTCCTGGGGTGTTGCATGCAGGCTTCACCTCACCTATATAACACTTTATTCCAACGTGTGTGTGTGTGTGTGTGTGTGTGTGTGTGTGTGTTGGGGGATGCTATTGTGCACTGTGTCTTTAGATACTGATTGCTGTGCCCAGGGATCTGGCTGCAGTCCAGATGTTGACACTGTCATGATATTTGGAGCATCTCCCATTGCAAAGATGTGGAAACATCACTTCTGATTGGTTAACAAAGAGCTCATTCGCCTGTGGCTGGGCAGAAGAGGATAGGGTGGGACTTCCAGTCCCAGGCAAAAAAAGAGAGAGGAGAAGAAAGATTGACCAGGAGGAGAAGGAGCAGGAGGATCGCCAGGCCATGAGGTCACAATGAGGGAGCAGCCATGAGGACACGCATGGACCAGAGCGAGCCAGGGTGGGACTCAGGCGCAGGTAAAGGACCAAGTGACTGGGAGGTAGCCAGGCATAGCGGGCCAGAACAGACGAGCCCTGCAGCTTCTTAATACATGTATTAGGTCTCTGTTTATTTGGGAGCTAAGATGGGCTAGAGCAGGCAAAGAAAAACCCTGTCATTACTTGGGGGATAAAAAACCCCAACAATTACATTTATATCTGTGTGTGTGTGTGTGTGTGTGTGTGTGTGTGTACATGTGCACACCTGCAACAGCCAGGACTACTTGGACTGCCAGGCTTGGCAGCTGGGGCCTTCCCCACTGAGCAGCTGGTCACTGGTCTCCCTCCCCGACACTGTGCTCTGGCTCCACAGTTCTCACCTAGCAGGTGGGACCCTGGTGAGTGTGTAATGACTAGCTCTCCACAGGGAGCAGAACCACCCAGCCCAAGCACACACGCAGAGCCCTCCCAGCCCCATGCAGCAATGCTTGCCCATGTCTCTGGTGCAAATACGTCCGCCAGGGCCAGTCTCAAGCCACCAACATGGCCACCCCTGGATGTGAAGTTCTCTGACTATCCCTCGGGTCAGCTGCATCCCTAACGCTCTCTCGGCTCTGTCAGCGGACATGATCCAGGTCCTGGGAAGGAGCAGGGGCTTCAACGTCAGATTTCAACCCGCAGCCTGTCTGATCCCCACACTGCAAGCTGCACCTCCGACCGCCAGCCTAAGAGGACGTCATAGGAGGCTGTGCACAGCCTGATGTAGGCGCGTGGAGCTCCAGTCCTCTGTCAGCGCAGCGTGTGCCCTTAGCCACCAAGCCATCTCTCCAGCCCCTCACTAGCATTCTTAGTACATTTCTCAAGTTCTGCCTCCTCCGGGAAGCCTGCCCTGATCATCTCAGCCCTGGCTTAGTGTTTACATGAATCATCGTGGGCATACTTTGCAGTAGGGTTTTTTTTTTCTTCAGTTTTTAATTTTAAGTTTATTTTATTGAGACAGGGTCTCACTGTATAGCTCAGGCTGGCTTCAAAGTCAGAGATCCATCTCTGCCTCTCAAGTGCCGGGATCAAAGGTGTGCACCACCTCCGGCCCAAGTGTTTTTTTTTTGTCCATGCATGTTTGTCCCTCCCCGATCTCACTGTACATCGCTATAAGTGGATGCGACAGGTCCCTCATTCCTAGTTTGTAGATGAGAAAATGAGGCGTGAGAGCCTGAGTAGGTAAAAACCTACCCCAGACTGAGCCGTGCTCCTCCAGGGGGGCCGGAAAGACTATCTAGGACTGATCGGGGACTGTAAGGGATGAGGGAAAGCCCCGAGCCCTCCACCCAGGCCGTGTTTCAGCGCAGCGGCCCAGGCCGGCACTTACCTTGTGCACCCAGTCCTTGCAGTCATGGTCCTGCATGCACTTATCCAGCGCCCCGGCAGACAGCACCAGCACGAAATTTCGAGCCGCCATGACGCTCTGGATGAGCTTGTCCTCGAATTTGCCGGCTTCCAGCTTCTCCACATCGATGAAGACGCTGAAGCCATGCAGCTGCAGGTGCACCTTCAGGAGGCTGTGGGGGACAGGGTCAACACTTTGGCCTGGCCCCAAACCCCAGCCACCTGCCCGCCCCTTCTCACCTGGCTAGCTGGGACCCCGAGTTCCTCCGGTAGCTGATAAAGACATCTGGGGTGTCTGCACTGGGTTTGCCTCCAGTACAGGGCAGCGGGGAATGGAGCATTTCTGGAGCCAAGGAAAGAGACACTGAGGTGAGGGTGGCCCTTCCCCACCACTTATCCCGGGGTCCATCATCTTGGAGATTTGGTCCCTGGCTCCAAGAACTTCTCAGGCCAGTCTGGGCAACGTGACTTGCTTCACGAAGAGTTGCTACCTCTCAGCGCAAGCCCAGGGCAGGAAGGATCTGAGCTTTAGGGACGTTACATGAATCTCTAGCCTTACCTTCCTTCTGAGCTGCAGACTAGCTTAGCGCTAGCTGCCCACAAGCACTCCAAGCTTAAGTCCCTCCCCCTGGTCCTTCCTCCTTCCTCCTGGAAACCCAGGCTTCTGCCTCAGCTCCTGCCTAATTTTTTTTTTTTTTTTTTTTTTTTTTTTTTGGTTTTGGTTTTGGTTTTGGTTTTTCGAGATAGGGTTTTTCTGTGTAGCCCTGGCTGTCCTGGAACTCACTCTGTAGACCAGGCTGGCCCCGAACTCAGAAATCCCCCTGCCTCTGCCTCCCAAGGGCTGGGATTAAAGGCATATGCCACCAGTGCCCGGCTGCCTAACATTTTAGTTGGTTAAATGTTGGTACTCCGCAGCTTATAGTAGTGTCTTGAGACACCCACGGTGACTTTAAACTTCTGCAAGGGGAGGTGTATTGACTACACCTCCTAGATATCCTAGCTTGGCCTAGCCTACTTGACCGGCTGCCAGAGCAGCTACATTAGTCTACAGCTAAGCAAAAGCGTCCAATACAAAGCCCGAGCCACAAAGAGCTGGTTTTCTGAACTCTGTGATGAAAGTGAAAGTGTAGCTGTGCACAGCAGCATGTCATCCCAGCACTGGGAGGTGGAGGCAGGAAGTTCACAAGTTCAAGGCTAGCCTCATCTGCACAGCAAGTTTAAGACCAGACTGAACTACAGAGTACCCTTTCTCACACACACACACACACACACACACACACACACACACACACACACTGACACAGGAGAAAGAGCTTGTAAGTCAGAATCCTGTAAGCAGGGATCATCTACCTCACTAAGCTTGCACTGGGTGCTAGCTGCCAGCCTCAGCACCTGGGCTACAGCAGTGACAAGCCAGAGTAAACTCTCCGCCTCGCGGAGCTGCTGCTCAGTACGTGACACCAGGCTCCTCGCTCTCTTACTCTTCCTTTTATCCACTCAACATCTGGGGCACCAGCCTCCTCCATGGGCACCCTGAAGCCATTTCATGTTATCATCGTCAGGGAGAGCTTCGTAAAATCACCCTCTGAGCATGTCATTGTCCCTATTTTTAAAAACTGCATGGGCCAGTAAGACGGCTCGGTGGGCAAAGGCACTTGCGGCCAAGCCTGCAGCCGGAGTCCAGTTCCAGGGACTCAGGCGGGCAGGAGAGAACCAAGTCACCAAAGCTGTTTTCTGACTCCCACCGTGTGCTGTGGCATGTGGGCCTCCCAACACTGCACACAACACACACACACACACACACACACACACACACACATATGCTCACACACTCATGTTCATTCACTCACATGTACACACACATGCACACATTCATGTGTGCACACACACATTCTCACACAGACACAGACACAGACACAGACACAGACACACACACACACACACACACACACACACAAAGCTAAGTAAATGTAATAAAGTAAGATAACAAACTAGCCGGGCGGTGGTGGCGCAGGCCTCTAATTCCAGCACTCTGGGAGGCAGAGGCAGGCGGATCTCTGAGTTCGAGGCCAGCCTGGTCTACAGAGTGAGTTCCAGGATAGCCAGAGCTATACAGAGAAACCCTGCCTCAAAAACAAACAAACAAACAAAACAATAAAAACAAAACAAAACAAAAAAACCAAAATCCAAAAAAATAACAAACTAAATGGCTAGGAAACTCAGGAAACTCAGCTCAGTGGAGGGCCACTTGCTTCTCACGTGCAAGGCCTCACTGCCATGTGACACACATACACAACAAAAGACGACAACCATGAAGAATGTAAAGTGTATGTGGTGGTCACGCCTGTGACCCTGACACTGCAGAAGGGAGGAGGGTGGAGAAAGGGGGATCTCCAGAGCCAACTGTCACCTCGCTTAGCCAGGTGAACC
The DNA here is from genome assembly GCA_964023405.1 of Apodemus agrarius. Classification (NCBI taxonomy): domain Eukaryota; kingdom Metazoa; phylum Chordata; class Mammalia; order Rodentia; family Muridae; genus Apodemus; species Apodemus agrarius. The sequence goes on from OZ030015.1 coordinate 64,462,564, forward strand.
CTAAATTCAGCGAGACCCTGTCTCAAAAAAGTCATGTAGCTGCCGTGGCACACACTGCAGCGCAGCACTGGGCGGCAGGCAAGGTCTCTGTGAGTTCGAGGCCAGCCTTGATCTGTTTAGTGAATTTCAGGCCAGTGGGGCTGTCTCAAAACAAACAAACAAACAAACAAACAAACAAACAAAAACAGTGACAAGCAATAGAGGAAGAAGACACCCCAACACTGACCTTTGGCCTCCACATGCATGAACACACATGCAGACATACAAAGGAACTATTCACATACAAAATAACAAAATGAAATAGCAGGCTGTGGTAGCACACGCCTTTAATCTCAGCTCTCGGGAGGCAGAGGGCAGGTGGATCTCTGAGTTCGAGGCCAGCCTATCTTAGCTGGATGAGATGGCGCACACCGTTAATCTCAGCTCTCGGGAGGCAGAAGCAGGTGGATCTCTGAAGTCCAAGGCCTGCCTGCTCCGAAGCTATGGAGAGAGAGTCTCAAAAATGAATGAAAACAAAGCAACGAAAGAATAGCAACAAGGGGAATCCTGGAGTTGCAGAAGCTGTGACTTTCCCTAAAGCAGAGAAACAGTCCCTGGCGCCACAGAGATGCTTAGTACGTTCTTGCCTACTGGATGGATAAAATGAAATGGACTCATCTTCTAATAATATCCATAATTAACACCCACACACATTTGTCTGTTTAGGATACAAAAAAAAATAGAGGCTCAAATCCCAGTTGTTGTTTAATGGCTTTTATAACCTTGGAAAATGTATTCAGATTCTTTTGTTTTCATTTTATTAGCTCTAAAATTAAAACCTATTACGGAAATGTTCGGTTACAAGCTTTTCTTTTCTTTTCTTTTCTTTTTTTGTTTGTTTTGTTTTATTTTTTTCGAGATAGGGTTTCTCTGTGTAGTCCTGGCTGTCCTGGAACTCACTCTGTAGTCCAGGCTGGCCTCGAACTCAGAAATCTGCCTGCCTCTGCCTTCTAAGTGCTGGGATTATAGGCGTGCACCACCATGCCCGGCACAAGCTTTTCAAAATACCTCAAGCTGGACGCTGCCATGTTTAAATCCCAGCATTCAGGAGGTAGAGGCAGGAGGATTTCTGTGAGTTCGAGGCCAGCCTTGTCTACAAATTGAGTACCAGGAAAGACACAGAGAAACCCTGTCTTAAATAAATAAGCAAACAAACAAACAAATCAAATGGGGGGGAGGAGAGAAAGAGAGAGAGAGAGAGAGAGAGAGAGAGAGAGAGAGAGAGAGAGGAGGAGGAGGAGGAAGAGGAGAAGGAGGAGGAGGAGAAAAAGTAGTAGTTCTTTTTGGTTATCTGTTTTGTTTTGTTTTGTTTTGTTTTGTTTTGTTTTGTTTTGTTTTGAGACAGGATCAGTTTACATAGCTCTGGATAGCCTTGGGCTCCATACCAATACTAAGTTCACCTTGAAGTTTCAACAATTCTCCTGCCTCCACCTCCCAGGTGCTGGGGTTACAGGTGCACACCTCACACTCAGTGACAAGATTATATGTTAAAAGCTTACTACAAGATCTTGAGAGATGACTCAGAAGTTAAGAACACTGATTGCTCTCTAGAGGACCCAGATCCGGTTCCCAGCACTCATATGGTGACTCACAACCATTTGCAATCCCAGTTCCACGGGCTCTGATGCCCTCTTCTGGTTTCTATAGGCACCAGAAGCTCATGGGGTATACATGCATACACATGCTCATGCACATAAAATAAAAATCAATCTTTTAAAAAAGCATGACTGAGGGCTGGAGAGATGGCTCAGCAGTTAAGAGCATTGACTGATCTTCTAGAGATCCTGAGTTCAAATCCCAGCAACCACATGGTGGCGCACAGTCATCTGTAATAAGATCTGCTGCCCTCTTCTGGTGGGTCAGAAGACAGCTACAGTGTACTTACATATAATAAACAAACAAACAAACAAATCTTTTTAAAAAATGCCTGTGATACCTGGAATATATAGTTACTGACCCATAAGTGCTAAAGAGTAAATTGTCCAGTGAAAATAAGTCAGTAAGAAAAAGATGCTGCCCTAGGCTCTGCTGGGACATACCACCAGAACTCAGACTTTGTAAGCTGTAGGATACTAGGATAACCCCAGCCCCCTTGCCCCTACCACAAACCACAAATGCCCCACCAATAGCACCCATGTACTATCCTACCCGTCCTTACATTTGCTCTAGCTGCCCCTGCCTGGCTGTCCTTCCTGTTCTCCCTGCCCTCACAGATCTCTCAAAGCCTGGACAGCCCCTCTCCAAGTCTGATTCTGTGTGATCAAGACAGGCAATGATTCCTCTGGGCTCCACAGGAGTCCCGGAAGTGCTTCCTACGGTGGCCACCTGCTGACTGTATACCCCCTTACTCCTATTCGGATACCCATCTCCTGTGGAGGACTCCTTATGGTCAAAAGGAAGCCGACGCATCTTTACCTCCCCAGAGCCCGGTCTAATGCAGCCAGATGCTCACTCTCCGGGGGAGGTGCTGCATCTCCAGCCTGGCCCGCCCCTCCCTTTCAGGATTGGAACTGGAGTGGGTTTCCCAGGTGTGCCCACTTACCTCTGGCTGCAGAGAGGATGCGCGTGCGATGCACCCCCAGGCGGATGCCGCAGTCCTCCAGGAGCTGCTGCTCTGACACGCGGTGCAGCAGGGAGCGGTCCAGGCCGCAGCTGACCAGGCCGTAGGTGTACTGGCGGAAGCGAGGATCCAGGCTGCCCAGCCAGTCCGCCAGGTTGCTGCGGTCGCAGGTAGCATAGCTGGCGAAGGTCTTGAGCTCCGTGAGCTCCCTGAAGAACCTACCCGGGAGTGAAAGACTGTGCGGTTCTGATGCTAAGGGTGCTAAGGATGAACAGGGGCCACATGAGACCCAGCTGGATGAGACTGGCTGGGGGCTCCTTACCTCTTGCGGGTGATGCTTGATTTCATACCTAGGTCTGTCTGGAGTTCTTCATCTGTGAGTCGTAGAAGCAGGTCACCATCTACCTGCTGATCCTGGGGGAGGGGGAGGTGTGAGGAAGGCTCTCCCCTCGACCCCAAGATTCAAGGGGAAGGAACAGGATGTAGTAGTGAAGGCTGATGGGGCCCAGAAGGTGGCTGAACTCGGGTTTCCCACCCCTAAAAGGCCACCTTGGCGCAGCTGGCGTGAGGCCTATAGGGCACCCGGACGCCTGTGCTCAGGACACCCCCAGGGGCTGCGCGACCCTCGGGGATGCGCCCTTTTAGTGTAGGAGGAGGTGGCTGCCCGCAGCTCTACCCGAAAGTTCTCGCAGTACTGGGAGAAGCCGATCTGCTGCAGCCAGGTCTGGACCTCAGCCTCCTTCCAGCTGGCCACGCAGGGCAGGATGCGCCTCGGCACCTCCTCGCCCAAGAGGCGCAGCGCGCGCTTGGCCAGCGCCGACGTAGTGCCATTTGTAGAGTAAGAAACCAGGCGTTTCAGGCTCTGGATGGCGCCGATGTCGCTGAACACCTGAGGAAGGAAAAAAGGATAAGGACGCTTGTGGTTCCCAGCTCCCCAGCCGCCACCAAACGTGCCCATTCCCATCTCTTGCCTCTTCTCACTGAAGACCAACTGCCCTAGCCTTCATCACTAAGTCACCCCTCCCACCCCGTCCCCACCTCTGCCACGCATTTACCCTCCTGAAACTCAGGACCTCCAACTTCCAAGCCCTAGGATAAAGTCTGTAATTCTCAATATGACCGCAAGGTGGCAGCGGGCCCCCACATATGTATACATATATATTTCCCCCCAGGATCCCCAAGACCGTGGTGGTGCGAGCCTTTAGTCCCAGCACTGGGAGTGGGGGTGGCGGTGGTGGTGGGGGAACAGACACAGATAGATCGATGAGTTTGAGGTCAGCCTGGTCTATTGAGTGAGTTCTAGGAGAGCCAAAGCTACACAGAGAAACCTTGTCTTGAAAAAACAAAACAAAAATAAAACACCACCAACAACAAAAACTTGGGGATCTCCTACTTTAAAACCTCCCAGTACTGGGGCTGGAGAGATGACTCAGCGGTTAAGAGAACTGGCTGCTCTTCTCAAGGCTCTGAGTTCAAATCCCAGCAACCGCATCGTTGCTCACAACCATCCGTAACAAGAGCTCCCTCTTCTGGAGTGTCTGAAGATAGCTACAGTGTACTTACATATAATAAATAAATACATACATTAAAAAAAAAAAAAACCCTCCCAGTGTCTTCCTCTTGTCCCCAAAGGCCAAGTACAACTTTGAGTCTTATGACTGGTCTCTCTACCTTCTGCCTTCTCCACCTAATTTCTTACAACTATTGATTTTAAAGCCCCAGCTGGCCTGGAACTCAATATGTAGACCAGGTAACCTCAAAGTCACAGAGGTCTGCCTGCCTCTGCAGACATACGCCCCACCCCTGGGTGTGCTTCACTTTACTCTTACAAGTACTCCAAATCCCAGTTGCAGATCGCTTCCTCTGAGAAACCTTCCCAGACTCTCTCTAACCCGGGAGTTCCCTTCTCTGACACCAGTACCTTGGTCTTTCCCTGTAGGCTCTTGATGGCAGCCTCAGCGCACAGATAGAATGCCCCTATGCACTGAGCCTCCAAACGCGACGAATCAAGCAACAGCACCAGGCTCTGCAGGTCGTCTGGTCCACGACCCTGGCTTGTGTCACTGGCATCCACCAGGCAGCGGGCGAAGCGGCCGGGGTCCAGCGATGCCACGAGCGGCTCGACGAGTGCCAACGTGCCCGAGTGCTCGACCTCGCGTTCCACCTCCTTGTTGGTAGCCAACACCGCCACCGCTAGGCAGGCGTGCAGCCGCAGCAGCTCGTCCTCCTTGGAGAAAGCGAGAGGGAAGAGCCACTCGGCGGCGCGCTTCTCCACCATGCACCGCTGCACCGTC